>BMAU01019467.1:7500-272437 GCA_019973935.1 Trichonephila clavipes
AATACATACACCACACAAATATTTTATAATTATTATTTTTTTGTGTAAAAGAATTATGAATTCAAAAATGACATTTTGACCATGCAGGAGAGAACAGGATTTTTACATTCAATATATATGCACATCAATTTATCTTCCATAATATACACAATTTAATTAAAAAATTTTAATGTCTTAATTTTTTACCACATTCAGAATGAAATTTTTAACAAATAATATCTTTTTACTAAAATGGTGCTGCGAACAAAGGCTTTAAAAATGTTGCATATAATTTTTTTTTACTTATAACTTTACCAAAGGTAAATGGTAATTTGCATTTCTAATGTTTGAAAATGGTCTTTAATTTATCTTCAAGTATAAACAAAAATGAGCCTGTAGTAAATTAAGTTATTTTTTCATTTCTGTAGTGAATGCTTTTCGAAATTTGTTTCCCCAAAAGAATAAAATTATATAGT
This sequence comes from Trichonephila clavipes, assembly GCA_019973935.1. Classification (NCBI taxonomy): domain Eukaryota; kingdom Metazoa; phylum Arthropoda; class Arachnida; order Araneae; family Nephilidae; genus Trichonephila; species Trichonephila clavipes. Next base: position 7,956 of record BMAU01019467.1, read on the forward strand.
AATACATATTTGTCTATATATATTTCCTATATATATATAATACATTATATATATACATATTTGTCTATATATATATATATAATACATTATATATATACATATTTGTCTATATATATATAATACATTATATATAGAGAGAGACAAAAACTTGTTTTAATATATGACATGTAGGGTTACATATTAGATTCTTGTGTTTTTATTTTAGATAATTTAATACAGAAATATCTATTAACTACTGTGAAGATGAGTAAAATAATTAAAATTTAAGTTAACTAAATATATTTTATCTTTTTAGGTATGTTCTCTATATAATTTAATTTAAAATAAACAAAAAAATATTTACATTCCTGTAGATATCTATCCAAATTCCTTTTAGCAGAAGTTTCGTTTGTGAACACAAAAATAGTATAGGAATGGAGCTGACGACGATTTCTAAAAATGTTTTGTATTGAAAACAAGATTATTCAAAGTGATCAGAGCAAAATAAGTGAGAAGATGGTTTAAAATCCTTACGCTTCATCACGTTAACTAAACACTTGAATTTTTTTACCGGGATATTAAAAACAGATTTTTTTCCTATACAATTATCTGATCTTTTACTGTAATCGAGTTATAATGTAAAAGAGCAAGAGCAAAATAGTACACAAAGAATTATTAGGTTAGAGTTAAGCGGGAGACAAACCAAAACATATTCACATGCTCTCCTCATCACGTGATCATGACGTCACATGAATCAACCTCATTACATGCAACTTATTGAAATAACTTTAGAGTAAGATTTTTAAAGAAACAAAAGTTTCAATTAAAGAAAAGACTTGGACAGTTTAAAACAAAAATTAGCAAGTAAATCAAACAGAAAAATTAAGAACAGTTACAAGAATATATCTCAAGAATCAAATTTATAAAAAAAATAATTAAATTATATATTTTGAATGCTAAATGGTGACTATTCTTTAGAAGTTAGATAGAATATAACAACACAAACATATTGATAGATTTAAACAAATTTGCCAATTCAATGCTTTAAATGAAGTACATTTTATCATCAGGGTAAATTATTACTTTCAACTTTGAACAAAACATTCTAAACATTTCACATTAATTTGAAAATAAAGCTGAAACAAATGAATATATGAATTATAATCATATCACATTTACCTTTAAATATTTCCACAACTATCCATATGCAATTCATTGCAAATTATTCAACAGTACATTTAGATATTTTTTATTAAATTTTTATAACGCAAAATCATATAAACAATTGAATATTGTTATTGAACTGATGAATTATGTTTTGACTGCGAGCATTTTACACATTTATTGTGTAAATTGTGTGTGTCATTACACATTTGTTGTACCAATATTTTTCTCAAAACTTTATTATAAACTTTTTTAAATTGATGCCTTTAAAAAATAAAAAGGAACAGTGAATTATCAATTTTTTTTTGTATATCTAAAATTCTGTTACTTGTTTTTTCTTTTCTTTTTTTAAGTGTTATAAGATGAACATTAGCAAACTTTTTTCTTCTTTTTTTTTGAAGTGTTATCAAGATGAACATTAGCAATATTATCCAATAAGAAACATTTGCTACAAACAGAAACATTTGACATATTGTTTGGCTTCTTGGTACTCATAACTGATAAGTATATAAATTCTTATATAAAAATGTTCTTACATCTTTTTTAAAAAAATTAGAATGAATCCTAAATTTTGAACTTAGATCCTTGCCTTATTTTTGTTAAGATATATTTTTAAATAAATACATACCCTCTAGTAATTTAAAATTAAATTTGAATCTCTTATTTTGTCTGAAAATACAAATGAAGCATATATTTACATACTCTTCAATTCATTTATGATTAATGACCATATTTTTCATTTTAGCAAAAGATGCTTTTCTATCTATAATATATTAATTTGGAACAGATAGTATATGCCTAGCCTCGTATATGTGTTTTATTTTTTTATATCAATTTCATGATTTTCCTAAGCATTTACAATCTGAATTTAATTAAACTTTAAAAAATAAGTACTTATGTATTAGGGTCACCACAGTCAAAATTGCACGAGAATTGTCTCCCCCCCAAATAAAACACGCAAGAATCTTTATTGTTTTGATATGATGGCACAGTTCCCATGGAGCAAATTTTGCTGCGGTGACACTAATACATAAGTGCCAAAATATATTATTTTAAAACTTTTGCAGTAACACACAAATATAAAAATTACAGTATTTTGTAAATTTTTGAATTGTAATTTAGTTAAAGAAATTTAAAAAAAAATGAACTTTTCTGATTTCATAAAGTCAGAATACTAACAAGTACAGTGATCCATATTTCAACTTCAAATTTCAAGACATAATGCTTAAAATTCCCTTAACATTATCAGTATTTATGGATACCACATGTTTTATTGAATCTTAAGAACAGTTGCAGCAATTTTCTTTTACATAGCAATGATCAGAAAAGAGATCCAGTTTCAAGTTACTCTTGTTGTATTTGTATTAAATAAACATATTATTTTATAGTTAATGAAATTTAACATAAAATATATTTTGAAAAATTACACGTAAATCTGAGCATCTCAAATGTTAAAAATAAAAAAAAAATCCTGTTCAGAACATTAAGAACACCAAGTAATTTTAAAAAAAATTACCGAATAAAAAGATCAGTGTCACAAAAAAGAAAATTGAAATATTTTCAACATTACCTGGGTGCCATTCTAGTGCCAATTTTCTGTATGTTTTTTTTAAATCATCCGCAGTGCAATTTTCAGGTAATCCTAGAACTTCATAGTGGCATTTCATGTTTTCTAAATTTGATAAAAAAAATTCTTAGTCAAAGCTTCATTGAAACAAAATTCCCCACAACTAATGCTTTAAAAGTCGCACACTCAAATCATCGCTTTCAGCATGCTACAAAAGCATGGGGACAAAACCTGACTTATTCAGCAACGTATTTGAAAGAACTTTCCTATGATTGGCTGACAGGAACAAAGATATTTACCATTCATGTTACATTAGTTTTTCTTCATCTTAAATTGATTGATTGATTGATTCTTACCCTCGCAGTTCGAAGCAACACAAGGCTTTCGTTACAGACCTAATTTTGAACAACCCAGTGACGAGGTGATGGCATTATACTCTTAAAACTTAACAGAGGATTTTAAGACCTGACAGGTTTAATAAGTAAAATCCCTTTTACATAATGGCTTTTAAGAGACAACAGCACTAGAACACACGATTCGACAGAAACAATGTCAAACATGAATTCGCGATCGTAACCACTCGCCTACCAAGTCACTTCAACATGAAAATTGAAACTCAATGAATGATGAGTTTTTGTTCAAATATTGCACATTTCCGCCTCTTTACTTTATTTTTATGTAAATATTTCAATTCTAAATTACTTTTTATCATACTTAAATTTCATAGCGAAGATATTGGTTAGTATATATTCAGAATGTACCCCACCTAATAAGAGAGCTACTGATTGTTCGTAGGTTTGCTAATTTTTATTATAAATTTACACTGTCATCTTACCTTTCTATCATTTGATTTTATAAAATTAAACTGATATCATACTGTAATTCGTTTTAAACGTGATTTTAAACGCTTGTCCCGGGTAGCGGTACGAAGTTGGCTTTATATTATTGTAACTTCGTACATTGAAGCGTGTCGAACTTGCAATTTTTTCAGGGCTAAAATCTGCAGCAGAATATCAAATTGTTACCGTTAAGTTTTTTTCTTAAATTACGCCCACCATCGTCCTCTCGGACATAAGGTGTCTTGCAGTCCAATATAAAGCAGATGTCGCTCTAGCAGGAAGAACTCTAGCGAGAGAACATGAAGTAGAGCGGAGCAATCGGATAGATGCTCCCTAGTCATTGGTCGTAGAGTAAACAATATATTACCTTGCTTACAATATAATCTTGCTTATAATTTTAAATCATTTTTCGATCGATACTAAACTCAGGCTTTAAATAAATTTATTTTAGCTTGCATTTCATTTTTTTTAATAAGTTAATGAAGAAATTAAAATAAGAATACATCAAAATGTAAGCTATAAATTGGAAAAAAAGAATCAACGTGAAATTATAGTAAAAAAATAACAAATCTGTTGACAAAACTTTCATTGTTCCATTTTAAACAAAAAGCAATTCACAGCATGTGTGTCAGAGACAAGTTTGGATGTACATCCTAACATAAACATTCTATCAATCAAGCAATCAAAAACGACTTGGACTACTCTTCGAAATAAAATTAAACACACGTGTGTTTGTTGGGAAAATAGCCTTTGTTGTTCTAAATCCCTAATAAAAATATATATGTGTGTTTGTTACGTATCCCACAAACCTGTAACCTGTGTTTGATACTTTCCCCCTTTAACCCAATCAAAGTATAGTATTGGTTTAAGTGCAATTGATTATCGATTGATTTTATCCTGAACCCATTAATTTAAAAAGCGTTTTATCTTTGTTTATAAAAATGCTGAATCTTGGCGTTTCAAAGGCGAAGAATAAATTTCTCCTTAAAAAGATGTCTTTGGATTCTGCAATTGAAAATAAGACAGTTTTAAACAGGTTTCCAATATTTTCGGTGAGTGATAAGAAAAAGGATAATTTTTTTAATTCCTCTTTTCGCTCACTCTGTATATTTATTTATAATTTACCTTGTTCAAATTTTCAATCATTAATAAAATACTTTCTATTCATCCAATCAAGTTAAAGTAAATTTTTTAAAACTTGTAGTGGGTGACACTTGATGTTAATACAGTTTTTTCAAATATTAATTAATTAATGGTTTTTGACACCAACTTAGATTCGTCTTTATTGTAACAATGTAACTGTTAAAACCAAGACAAAAGTTGGTGTCGAAAACCTGTTTTTCAGCCAAACCGGGTGTGCATTGTTTAAACAATGCTAAACTATTTAATTAACTATTAAAATTTAAGTTGTTAATGTTTAATACTGTTAACCAATTTTGCTGAATAAAATGCTGCCAAGTGCTGTAATTTTATTTATTATTTCATAGCATGCCTAAGAATAGCTTTTCTTTATTGGCTGCATACTGTGGCATTTGGCAATGCATTTCGATTTGAAGAAATTGGTTAAGGATATAATACATAAGTAGCAAATAAGCCCCCTACATAATAGCAAATTTGGCTACCCAAGTATCCTGGATGTTCTGTTTCAATTGGATAGCCTAGTAGTTAGAGCATTGGACTCCAGACTGGAAGGCCTGGGTTTGTTGCCCAATGCTACCAAATACTTTCCGAGTACAAACAGGTTACATACTCATTAAATCATTGGGTCCAAAAGTCTTGCTGGCAGTCACAGCAGAAATCATGGGTGCTGGAGAATTTCCCTCCCCTCCAGTACATGCCTAAATTATGGAGATAAGTAGTGTTACCATCCAGGGCCGATCCTAGGGTGTCGGCCGGCCATGTGCAAAGACCTAATATGCCGCCCCTCTAGAGAATTTTTCATATTTTGACTAATACTTTTATGTTTAGTTACTTTTTATAATACTTACATATTTACTTACTTATTATAATACTTACATATTTACTTACTTATAATACTTATATATTTAATAATTATTCAGTAATTATATACTTATGTATATAATTACTTGTTTAATACTTATATATTGAGGTTATAAAAACTCCTCTACCTGTATAAGAGAAAGAAGTAAAACACATTAATAAAAATGCAAATAAAATTTGAAGAACAAAACTTTATTTTTTGGTCAGCTAATGGGTTATGATCGTGACAAAATACTTTAACAAAATAATAAAAAAGCAAAAATAATACCATTTAAATAAAAATAGACATTTTATAATTAGAAAAGCAGAACACACATGTCGGTACTTACTCAGAAGATATAATTTCATAAAAAAGTACTAAAGCTTAAATCTCGTGAAACGAAAAGTATATAAATCAGTCCTTCTACAAAGACTATTTAAAAATTAATTATTAAATAACTTGCGGGTATTTATAAACAAGGTACCAGGTTTCCAAAGTATAATTTTTCAAAAAATATTTTCATACCAGTTATTTGGTAACAAAAAAGTATTTTTCAAATTCGGTCCAAATGCCACCCCTAAAATTTGCAGCCTCGGACATGGGTCCAGTTTCCCCAGCCCTAGAGCCTCCCCCCCACTGATAACATAAAGACAATAGTAAACACGTTAAGAGGCTAAGTGGGTTAGATCATATGAAATTACTCTTCAATTAGGAGCATACATGTAAGCGGGCAGATATATATAGATCAGGATTAGCTTTTAATTTGTTTTCTTTTATTTCTGTTTTTTTTTAGTGTTATGTTGTAAATTGCTTGATTCAACTGTTTGGTTATATGGCATCTGGTTACAATTAGGACTTTAAAAAAATGCACTTAATTAACATTTTTTTAACAAAGTACCATAAGTTCCTGCAATATAAAATTAAATTTGGAACTTTGCTAACGTTAATAATACTATATGAATATTGAAGTGTTTTTCAAACAGGCTTTGTAATGAAAAATCATTTACTCAAAAGTCAAAAGAATCAATATTTTTTCTTTTATAACATAATACAAAATAAAACTACAGGGAACTATTTTTTGATAGAAGAGTAACTCACTAAAAAGGAAAATGAGCATTGTTTATAAGCGTCGTAAAACCATAGGCAAAAGTCCCTTTCCCTATTTTTTTTAAAATTGTAAGCTTATTAAATTAATAAATTTTAATTTCCCCAAATTCATATCGAATTTAAACATTAATAGATTAACTGTATTAAATATTTTCGTACAGCAACTCTTTCTCAAAAATGGTTTTTGAGACGCCTTTATTAAGCATCCATCAATCCATAATGCCGCTATTAAACAAAAAAAAACCTCTTTTTTTAATGTGGTATTGTCGGCTTCAACACGAATTTTGTATCAGATGAGGGATGTTTGTAAAGAGTAGACATTTATGGACAATCGTCCAACACACTATGTACTAACATTATATTTTTCTTAAACTATGTTATCGGGACTTGATTTTTCAATAACTATTTGAAATTCAGCATATTTATTCGATTTATCATAAGTGTTATTTTGAGAAATTCGTAAAAAATTTTGTTTGATTGATATAACTATATAAGGCCTGCGGCCGCCGGCGTGCAGTGCACACGCTGCACACCGGCTAGGATCGGCCCTGTTACCATTTATCGTGTAGAAGTCCAACCTGTCTCAGCCTCTGGCAACTTTCCTTCCTTCCCTTCGGGAAGAACATGCTAACAGCAACAGCAAATTTAATATTTTATTAAATAGTACATCTTGAAAAAAAAACATTTTGAAAAATGAGCATTTTTAAGTATAAACTGGGTACTTACGTACTATTGCAACAATGCCAAACTTCAAGATAACTTGCCAAGTTGGAACCCCCAATTTCTCATGTGTTGTATGTGCTGAATTGGTAGCCATGTAATGTCCTCAAAACGGTTGCAATAATATGTAAGTATAATTATATTAAATTAATTTACATGAAATAATTTTATTCCATATAAATTTGAAAAGTACTTTCTATGTAATGGAGCATTTTATAAAAAAAAGGATTAATAACTTATCACAATTACAAACAATATTGTAATTGTGAAAATTAGTGAAAAATAAAATCACATATTATACATACACACTACTTATTATAGCTGGGTTTTTTTGTGAGATTTTTTCTCCATGTTCCCTTTCTATCTTGGAATAACCTGTACTATTCATATTGAGTTTACAGATGAATTATTTTAAGTACTTACGTATTATATCGACCAATTTTGTCAAATCAAAAGATGTTGCCAAATGCCACAATATGTAGCCAATATGGACACTGTTCCTGTGCATATTTGAACAGAATAATAACTATGATAGCATTTGGTGACACTTTTTGAATCAGGAGCATCTTGAATCATTGAATCTTTTTTTATGCAACAATAATCTTGAATGGAACAATAAAAAATATTTCTTGTAAGTACCAAATTTCAGCAGAAAATGATGACCATTATTAGACTTAACATGTGCAGATGAGTCATAATTGTAAACCTATCATGTGTCTTGAGAAGGACATGTAATTCCTTTCTTATCTCATCCCAATTCGCAATGGAAGGGAAATTTTAAAATTTCAACGATTCTGGTACATTTGATGATGGGCTGTTTATGTATGCAACTGAATTTTAGGAAATGGTTGATTTGTCGGGGCCAATGAATAACAATTTTAATTCAGAAATTGATAATGAAATTCCTATCAAATTTATACATTTTCTAATGTTTTACATTGCTTTGAAACTATGAAAACATATTTCTCTTATGCAGCAGGATGTAAGGGTGCAGCATTTCCTCTCATGCATAGAGATGAAAAAGAACTCTTTCAAATCAAAAAGATTTTTAAACATGTCTTTGTCAGTATTTTAAAATTTCCAATTAATTGCTACATAATTATTCACTAATAGTAATTTTAGCTGTTGAATAAAAAGTGTGTAATTTCTAACTAAGGATATTTTTTTTATGGTTGCCAAAAGATTTTCCAAAAGGTAAGTGCACAAAATATGTATTTGTTGAACCCTAATGTATAACAAATAGCCCCAAATTAATGAAAAAATGTTTGGTCCCGATGAATTCGTTAAAAAAGTCGGGGTCTAACTCTATTTGTTATTATTTTAAAAAAAATTAAAATGCTTAAAAACCAATAACATTGCTTAAGTTTTATAGAAAGCCCCCCATTTTAGTAATAAAATAAACAGAAGTCCTAAATTTTTATTTTATTTTTTATTTTATATCTCTGAGAATATGGGATGAATGCTTAAAGTAAAATTCCACTTCCCCTAAATACTAACATGAAATGTAAATGAAATTTGGATTGCAAGTGCTCACTATTTTTTTTTTTATTTCGAAGGGAGAAAAGTGGCGTTTTAAGGTTTCAGTTTTGAGATTATGAATGTTATTTTGTTATATTTTTAAGATTCATATTGTAATATACTGATAGATCAGTATCAATTTTTATTAAAAACCATAAATAATTAAAGCTAGTTTTAAAAAAATTCATATTTTTTTGCTAATGAAAGTAAAAATGATTCATGTATTTTGTTAAATTGAATTTTTCCTTTTTTTATAAAAAAAGATGTACAATATTTATTTTTTGTTTTTAATTTTTACTCTTCATTAGCAAATTTTATGTTTAAGAACATTGTCAATTTAAATTGCATCTGATTTGTATGTTTTAAAAAAGTGCCAAAAGTTATAATTTGCTAAAAAAAACCCTGTATTTTGTAGCCTGTTTCCCTCTTTATTGTGACATTCCAAAATTGCTTCTGTTCTTTGAAATAAGAGGAAGGCATTACCTAACATGGTACCAATAGATAGCTTTGGGGTATATAGAAAAGTTAGCATCTCAGATTTTAAAAGGAGCAGATTAAATGTTTATCTCTTTAAGAATTTGGAATTTAAGCATTAGGCTTTCAGTGGAATCCAATATTGGGCCTTTATAACAGTTATAAATTATTTTTTGACAACATAAGGTAGGCTGTTAAAAGAGATATGCTTTTTAGTAATTAAATTTTTGGGAAATTCAAAGAAAAGAAAAAAAGAAATTAATACAAATAAAAATAAAATGTCTACAAGGAGTTTCTAAACAAATAAGGTAGAGAATATGTGTTTTCATAAGGCAGATAGCCAGATTAATAAGTTCAAAGAGCAGCATATACCTTCGAAGATTGTTATAACAGAAATATATGTATATATGTTCATCAGTGGATCTTTTTGGACATCAGTGGATCTTTTTGGACATCAGTGGATCTTTTGGACATCAGTGGATTGCTTTTAACTTTTTATAACCATACTTGTTCAATAACTAAAGTTTTTCCACTGTCTTATATGGGATAGTTTAAGTATGATGCTTACTAATTCTAAAAAAAGTATAAATTAGTAGGGGAAAGTGTATGTTTCCATTCCTTTTTATGTTTATACTTTCAAGGGGAGTTAACATCCTAGAGATTTACCATAAAATATATTTCTACTTATGTATTCTAGTGTTTTCTGAAGCCATATTACAATTTATATTTCAGTACTTGCATGAATTCTTTTGATGTTGTTTATAACTGGTTGTATCAGATATTTATTTGAGTTTCTTTTTTTGCTTTACAGGTTCATATCTTCACTCCTATGACGAGAAAATTAAGAGTAACCTTTGAAGAGACACTGACCTTGTCTGAAAATATATATTTTATTGTTAAACAAATTCCTGTGACCGTATTCATTGAAGAATCATTCATTACACAATTCATTAAAACTGGTATATTTTACCTTATTTTTTTAAATAGAGAAAGGAGATTTATTGAAAAACTAAAAAACGTTAATAAAAGTATTTTTTAAATATCTTTTAAAATGTAATCTAAAAGTAATATTTACTTTTTTTAGGTTCATTACAAGCATTTTCCCATGATGCTAAGGTTGACATGGAAAATTTTATAGCCTTTTTACCATCAGGTTAGTTTTAACTACTTTAATATTAAGTTTCTTGATTAATGAATGAAATATAATTTTTGCTTAGTTGCATTGCTTTTGTATGATGGAATAAATTTTTAGTAATCTTTTGCACTTATTAAATTCTTTTAAAAAAGTAAAGTGGATGCAGTAGCCTAGGGGTCAAGGTAATGGACTCGTGGCCGGCGTGTCATGAGTTTGAGCCTAGTTCTGTTGAAGACTTCTCTTGTAGGGGAGCGATGCACGTAAATCTGTTGAGATCTCAACATCCTTCCATTGATGTGGTGTGGTAGTTAGGAGAGGGGAGTGCCAGCTAAGGTGTCATCCTCGTCACTTGACCATGGTTCAAAATTTTGAGGTACATTGCCAAAAGCCTTCGAGTAGCTGAACCCAAGAAGTGTTTGTTTGCTAGCTTGTATTTTAAAAGTTTTCAAAGTCCCAATGCATAAGTAAAATATGTTACAATTCCCTTTTGGTTTCATATTAATTTCAAACTGTAACAAGTTGGGGCGTGTCAGGGCAATCCGCTATTTTATATAGTTAGACAAATTATCTTTTTTAAAGTATATTCTTTTGCTTCATTTTTCTTATCTTAATCAATGCTTTCAGTTTTTGAAACATGATTATTTCATTATAAGATGCCCAAAAAAAATAATAATAATAAAACACCAAACACTTTAAAATTTGAAATCTTTTCAACTTTCCAACCACTAAAAATGAATAAATTTAAACTTCATCAAATAATTTGAAACATTTTCTTACACTTTGATAAAAATAATAACAAAAAAAAAAAAAAAACTAATTAAGATCTATTAATTTTTTTTAGATTTCAAAGCCCAAGTGTTCAGGGAAGTTTACATACAGTGCCTAGTTATATATTGTTAAAATACACCGAATTATATTTGAATTTTAAGTGCTTGAACTTCAGTTTACATCAAAAGACAACATGAATGAAGATTTTCCCACATTTTTTTAATAACTTGAATGTTTGAATAAATGGTAATCAAAATATAATGAAACATTTACAGTAGACATTTATGCATATAAATAAACATAAAATCAATTTTAAATTCGAGCTATTCAAAAACATTCGAATTATTCTTCAAAAATATCTATTTATGCAAAATACCTAAACATTTATCTTTTTTTAGAGGCTAACTGGATAAGTAATTAAAATCTGGATATTTTTTGAAATCTCGACCGTATAAAGCTAGAAATTTTATGTTAGAAATTCCATTTGAAATTTCGAAAAAAAAATGTATCACAAAGTTAAAAATTATTTACCATAAGTTCTAGCAACTCTTTGAGTATAATATAAATTTCAAATTTTTTATTATATAGCTTCTTTGGTATTTTTTAATATATTTCGAAGATTTCATACAATTCAGTTGAAAAATGCATGCTAAGAGCAAAAAATATACTAAAAAACCCGACGAATATACACTAAAGTTTTACATAGAAGCAAAACTGAGAAGCTAAAGCGTAGGAAAGAAAAATTTTGAGTATATCTGAAGTAGTTTTCGAAATATTTATTTTAAAGTTCAGAAAATTTGTGTGCATTATGTTATACTTAATATTAATTAAATGGTTAAAATAATATGTTAATATTAGTCATGTAATCGTTTGATGACACATTCATATACTAATAAAAATTATCATGGTCATTGATGCGAATGTCAAGAATTTTATGTAATTTTAAATTCAGACATTAAGATATTGATGTAGAAAATATAAAACGACCATCTAAAATACATGAAAAATGCAGTCTGCTATAAAATGAACTTGACAAACAAAATCCGGCATTTTCACTTACTATGGCAGAGCCGGCTTAGTCAGGGGCGATCTGGAAAAACAGAGAGAGAGAACCGCGGTTTTTATGGATGCCGCTCTAGCTTTTAAAGTTCTCAGGAAAAATTATATATATATAAATTACAAATGCAAAAATAAATCTTGTAATTTTCCATACATTTTTATAACAACGAATTGTGGAATTGGCTTCCAATACATTGTTGTGTTTGACAATATGTAAGGTAACAACCCTACTTTAGATAGATTTGTACTACTTTTTCGTAACCGTATTCCTTTTAAAATTAATTCGTGCAGCCGAAATACACCTTTTGCACCCTTAAAAATTTATGTAAACTATAATGGTTAATTTTAATTTATGCAACTTGTGAAATGTTCATAATTAACCATTTCCGTCTAAACAGTTTACATGAAAAAAAAAAGTTTGGACTCCCTCATTCATTAGAGATTTATATAAGATTCTAACATTAAATTTTATTTTTCACCGAATAGAATCGAGTGGTAGTGTATAGTGCTTACACACCACAGGTCTGGGGTTCTATTAACGGGCTGCGCAAGGTCGACTCTGCCTTTCATCCCTGCTACATTGGGTCGATAAATGAGTACCAAGCTTGCTTCGGGTCTTAAACACTGAAGGTCTCTCTTCAGACAGACCACCAAATCGGGACATCTGTTCATGCACCTCAGCGTCCAATGGTCACGTGTATTATGATGGGCACAGTAGTTCCTGGCCCTCATGGATTGTTGTGCCACTGAGTTTGAGTTTTAAGTTTGAGGATTACCTCACTTTGGGGATACCCCTTAGATAAACATGTATTTCCACTCATTTGCAATTAAACATTTTTCTTTCAATTACGTTTATTTCAGAAGGAAGTTTGATTTTTCAAATGTATTTGCTTAATAACATGTATATTTGTGTATTATTTTAAAAATTTGATCAATCCAAAATTACATGTTTTCAGCTCCTCTAAAAGCTTTTAGGATTTTACAACTGATCTTACAACCATATACGTTTTATAGTAGTATATTTAAAAATGATAAAGACATTTTTACGACTGTGTGTGAGCTGTTATGCCTCGTTTATAAATATAAAAATTGCATTCAGCTACAGTTTTAAAATGTACAGAAATAAGTAGAGAAATAGGATACTTACATATTATGAATATTTTTGACTGCAGTAAGATATATTTATATTTCAGTTTCTTTACAATTTGAATAGAAGTTGTAAGCCACACACACACATTTTGCGAATAGTTTGATATTGAGTATAAACCCATAGGCTGTTTAATATTGTAAAGTGTTTTACTTTGATACCAGCACACATTAAAATAAGGCTCATTTGCAGTTATATGATCAGCTTCAGTGATATTTAAATTTTCAAAATAGTCTACACGTCACGAAAACATTCTTTCACAACCGCACACCACATCTCATACTATATCTTTCCTACAGCAGGAAATATTTGTGTATACTGAAAAATTTAATACAGGATACATTTCCAAGTGTTGAATTTGTTTTTAAAATTTGGTATGAATACATTGTGGAACTGTCGGTTATAACTTCACTGAACAAAATTGTTTTAAGTGTATTGTTTTGAAAGACAAAATTAATTAGGGAGAACTTTTCTCACAATAGAATTTGTAATGACTGAATTGTGTGAAAATGTAGTTATCGATGTGTGACATTTTTCCTTGTAATAAAAGAAACAGAAAGATAAGAAATTTAACTTGAGTAGAAAATGGTTAGAAGTACTGTCATGCGCATTTGAAGAAGTATATCCCCCATTAAAATTAAAAATTATTGACTGAATGTGTGTTATGTCCATCACAAATGCCAATGTAGAAAAGATATTTTTATTTAATACAAGGAGTTCGAAAAGGAGAGCACTAGGAATGAAAATTTAGATTTTTCCCGAAAAATATTCAGTTAACATAAAAATATCATTTATATGTTTTAAATTTAAATAAATTAAAAGTATTGAAATCATTTTTTATGTTATTTTAAATTAAAAATATAATTGAATAGAGAAAGATCTGTTTTATTTCATAAATATGCACCATTTATTGTCTTATTGTTTAAAAAAAAAAGATAGGGTCTTTACTCTTTTTACCTCATAACTTTTTTTAAAAACAGGAAAGTGAGCACGTTTTTTTACTCTCATATTCAAAAATGAATACAGGATGCTTTTTTCTGGTTCAAATCGCAATGCCAAAATATATATATTTTTTAATTTTTAAAAAATGACTGAAAAATAAATTTTGTTTGAAGAAAATATAACTATTTTTCAACTTTTAACACACCATTTATTTCATGTTTTTTTTACCCTGCATTTTGTTTTAATTTTACTGTGACTGAATCTATGGGGAAAACGACAGAGTAGAAGAACTACGGTTTTCATACAAGATTGCCCTAGGCAACTTAACAGCTAGCTGTAAACGATTGCTATCCTGGTTCTCACTGAACAAAGACGCCGAACCAAGTCATAAAATTGTTCCCTTTCAACCTCCCAAGTTTTAAAAGGGGGAAAGAATTGAAGTCTGTTGCATTTTTGAAGGGAATAGCAAAATAAGAGTAAAACGCTTTCGGAATAACTTTTCAGGAAGAAGGTATCCACTTAGAGGGTTAAGAAAACATATCAGTGCTTGTTGTACTTAAAATTTGCAGTGTGTGAATTAATGTTAAAGTTTCAGTGCCAGTCATTTTAATTAATTAAATGTTGTGGACTATTGTAACAATATTCATAACGTATATCTAAAAATTCTAAAATATATCTGAGATGTCTTTGAGTATCTTTTCAATTTGAAGTTTCAATGTTAAATAAATTTGACCATACCTCTTTAAAAAAATTTTTGCCAGTTAATTATAGTTAAAATCATAACTTCAGCTCTTGGTCTATGGGTGTACAATCTTTGAACTGAACTGCAGTCACAAGAAATATGTTGCAGACTTGTTTGGAAGATCTCTGGAGTTCCAACTCTATTAGGTCAAGTTCTGACTTTATTCTCAAAATATGTATGAGATATCATCCAATCATCTTCCTGCAGACCAACTGCATATTTGCAGGACCATTTGTCAGAATATAAAAGATACTGGGCAGTTGGTTGTAATAATTTTTTTTTTAATTTCATTTTTAACAGTTGTATAAAATGTGTTAGAAAGACATCAAAATCTTCAAAAACACAATCAAAATTGACTTCAGTAGGCTTTTAATATTGATAAATATCTTTTTCGGGGGACTATTATTGATAATGCTTAGATATTATATATGTGTATAATACACTTTTTTTTTTCAGGAGAACTTATTTTATATTTAGAAAATGAGATTGCTGAAACCTTAGCCTTAAAAAAAGAACACATTCTTCAGAATAATGCAAAAAAACAAAAACCAAACTTCCAAAGTAAGTTTTAGTTAAATTTTGCACATTAAAAAATGCTGTAATTAAAATTTTTGAAGTATTATAATTTAAGGATTGAACATTAATTTGTATATAATATATTTATTATCAATAGTGGCTTAATTTATTTGTATGAAGTTATATGTTAATCAACTGTAATTCAAGTATTCATTTTTAACAGAATTCTTTTTTTCCCCTTCAAGCATGTAAAATCGAAACAAAATTACCAAATTTTCGCTGTGGGGAAAAGTTATATGATTTAGTGCACCGTGAACTTACTAAATTAAAGGACATGAAATTTGATGTACTTCTCAAATGGAAACCTGAAGGTACATATTATTTTCCTCTTCCTTATTTATTTTAAGATCATAAAGCAATGATATTTCTTAAATAATTTTTTTTTCAAGCAAGAACCTGGAAATTTTAAATAGGATCAATTTATTATGAAATTATAATTTTTCATTGTAAAAATTACATTCAATTATTGTTATCTCTTACTCTTTTTTTTTAAGAGTAAAAATTGAATGTTTTAAATTTTTTTTTAATCTTGTAATTTTATATTTATTTATTGACAATTTTAAGTGAAAGTTCCCTTTTTTTATGATTTGTAATTGGGAGATCCAAAAACAATTGTTTTAGGAGTAAAAGTTTGGGTGGTATATACAGGTATAGAACAAAAAAATAGGAACACATGTGCAAAAAGAAAAAAAAAATTATAATCAAGTGGTTGGGCCTCCTTTGACCTGAATGACAGTTTGTATTCATTTTGGAATTTACAAATAAAGGTCTACAACAGACTTCACCAAAATTTGCACCCATTCCTTGTGGAGGGCCGTCTTAAGTTGAGATAGTGTGTGGGAAGGAGGAAACGCGCATCACAGACATTAATATCTGAAAACCCTCACAAATGCTCAATGATGTTTAGTTCAGGTGACTGGGGACACCACGTTAGATGTACTACTTCATCATCATGCCCATGTAACCATATTTAAACACAGCGAAATTGGTGAATCAGGGTGCTGTCATCTTGGAACACAGGACATTCTCCTGGAAAGAGAGTCTAAAGCATAAGGTGAAAATGGTCTGCGAAAGTGCTTAGTAATGGTTACCTGTGATCATCTTCCTCAAGACAACAAGAGGCCTTAATTCACAGGAAGATATTGCACCCCACACCAGTGGCGCACACAAGGAGGTGTCTTGGTGATCCGGACTCCCCCCAAAGCCCTTGATTTTTTTCCAATTAATTATAATTCTAAGTATATAGTATGCAAAATTTAATTACTTGTTATTAATGATTAATTTTATTAATTAATGATAATTATTTATTCAAAAATTAGTTTTTTACTGTGTTTCATTCCCGAAAATCGACAAAATCAAAAGTAGCATGATACAAGAACGAGGAACTTTCGACCCCCCGAAAAATTCCTGTGTGCGTTACTGCCCCACACCATCACAGAACCCCCTCCATGTTTCATGGTCAAAACTAGGTATTTAATGGGAAAGGCTTCTGCTGATGTTGGCCAGATGAATGCATGTCTATGTGGTCTTGGCATTACTGTAGTCTCTTCATAGCAATCTGCACCAAAACTAATGGTTTTTGAATAGCTACTTTGCCGTGAATGTGTGTTTGCAGCATGTAACTCCTATTGAATAGTTTTCATGGATATGAAGTTCTGAAGGTATGTATTCTTCTCGGACATTATTTGTGGCAATGTAGTCTTGCATTTTTGGTCAACTATCCTCTTCAACACCCCTCTATCACAATCCTTCAAATTTGACTTTTGCCCTCTGCTGTACTTCGTAGAAGATACCTTACTCAGGTTTTTGTAGGCTGTCATAAATCTTGACACAGTGGTACTTGATTACATCCACAAGGTTGGCTGTTCTAGACCCCGAAGCTTCAGTGAGGCGAACTCCAATAATCATACCTCTTTTCATGTTGGAGAGGTCAGACATAATAACGCTTTGCTAGGAACAGAATTTTCTTATACTACTTCACACTCCCAAATGCTTGACAGATACCTTCCCTTTCGCCTCCACTAGATGACACACAGTTGCGACAAGTGGCAAACATTTACTGGAAGATCGAATAGTGTCTCATTTTTAAATGGGTGTTCCTATTACTTTGTTCTATATTTATGTATTTTATTCATTATTTACTATTTCTGGTTGTTTATCACTGTCCAATACAAAATATGTCCAAATGTATATTTATATAAATGTATTAAACTTATCTAGATGACTTTAAACTAAATTCATTTACTTAATTTAATGAACAGAATGTGTTTGTTAATATTACTGACAATATTTGTTTATGTGTGTGCAATACTACAGTTTTCCTTAAAATTAAAATTTTTTTTTTAATATAATTTAAATCGATTTGTTATAATATTGTGTGGATCTTTTAAATTAAGTATTTTTATCACATTCTTGTTTCTAACAATAAACCATTAGGTTTTTTTTTTACACATAATGGTTTTAAAAGAATAAACATAAATCCCCAATAATAATATTAAAAAATGCAAACAATTAAAAACTTGCTTTGTTTCTCAAACTAATCTGCTAACTAATCTAATGAACTAATCTGCTGAATGTTTTTTATGTAGTAAAAGATTTTTTCTAATTATGTGAAAATAAGTATACTGTATTTATTCAGATCTAAGCAAGCATTGATTCTCAACAAGTTTTTGTAAAGAATAAAAAATAGCGTAAAATGGTTTTTCAATATCAAATTTTGTGAAATTAAAATAAATTTAAAATGAGAACTTATGAAAAGGGAATAAGTAGTTATTTTACCAGTAATATACTTTTAGATACAAACATTAACTTGTAATTGCTTCAATTGCCTCATCCACCGAAATTTTTTCTTTTGATTCTGAGTTGCATCCAATTTTACGTAGCATTAACATTAAAAAAAAAAGCGTGGCTTTAATTCGAGTAATATAGTATTAGAAATTTTAAAATGTGATCTTGTATTTACTAGTAATTGCTTCTGTAGAGCCTAGAACTCATAAGTAGACTTAATTTATGTTAATTAATAATCATTTTTTAATAATTTAATGAATAAGTTAAAAAAATTTATTATTTTTTACAAAGATTCTTGGGAAATCTTGGATTGTTCTATCCATTATATTATATTGTAGTTTATATGAAAGAAAATAAAGCACTTTTACTGATTCCCTCTTCTACTTGGAACATTTTCTAAAACATATATTGTGATAGCCCATGGGCTGCGGGTATCATCTCTTCATCATCCACACGACCTAAGTATGAGGGAATAAAAGATTGACCACTCAGAGATTCCATACTAAAATTAGCTTATTGTCATCTCAATTTATATTCAGCAAAGCAACATAAGTGTAGGAGGCTTATGATCAGGAGTGATGAGACAAACTATAATTCTTACAAATAACGCAATAAACCACCAAATCTATATTTATGGGTGATTCCCTAACTTTACTAGAATCTGCTCTAGTATTAAAGTTTAATCTAATCTTTCTTACTGCTAATCCATGGGGAACAGCTACCAGTCTATATATCGTCTATATAATTCTTGATTCAACTTGCTCCAACCAATGGACCATCTTCTGGCTTAGAACTATCTTTCTTAGAACTTCGCTAGGACTATTAGATCTCCTCATAGAACTTCACTGGCACCATTAGATCTCCTCATAGAACTTCACTAGCACTATTAGACCTCCTCATAGAACTTCACACGAATACTAAAGCTCCAATATATACACAATTCCTAATCTGCATAATCATGTTCTCTTGAGTTGGTTGGAAAGAATGGTCATTCTGGCCCCAAAGATTTCCCAAGAGGTTTTAATAGAAAACTTGATAAAGCCCCATCACAATATATATTTGCATACACAAGGAAATGCCAAAAGCCTTGGGATAGTAATATGCAAATATCTAGAGAGTGATTTGTCAGAAATGTTTGTATGGGAAATGGATTTCTTTTCATGTGCAAACTTTCCTGACCTAATTACGACTGCATGACTAGAATTACACAGACTTTGAATGTAAAGTGCTAGTTGGAGCAAAAGGCATGGGATATTTCTTTTCAGCTATTGTTATGGAATTCAACATTCTTCTCTCTGTTGTGTCACTGTGCTGAAAATACATAATTTCAGACAGTACTTCCTACCACACACAGAAGGCACAGTGGATAATCATGTCTACTTAACCCATGATCACTCGTGCGGGGTGTTCTGTACACCCCAGCAACAAGAAAAGCTTCCTAGGATTCTAAAAAGAATGCACAGAACCACGATTTTTTCTGTAGCTGCACATTTTAGGTCATTGAACCTTCAGGCCAGATGCAATCAATCTTGCTAAGATGACTGGAATGTAATGACCTTCAAAAGTTTGTCTGAGGTGCTGAGAACATCCCATGAGTGATTGAGTTATATTTTTGTACTCGAAGCATCTAAGATAGAGTATGTTTTACTCTTTCTGTTTATATATTTTTTCAAATATATTAATATGCATGCATATTTTATTTAAAATTTCAATAATCGTAGCATAAAAATAATATAATTCTATAAAATAATTGTAAAATATAATTAAAAAAAATTTTTTTCCAGAAATTATGACAAAAACTCCATGAGAATGGGAGAAGCAGCGACTTCACCATCTATTAGATACTGTATCAACAGATTGTCAAGATGAACTAAATGAATTCAATGACTCTGAATTTCAGAACGAAACTTGGAGACTAAACTTGAAATTGTAACTTTTTATAATATAGGCAGTGTTGATATCGCTGATGAAATGTGCAGGATATATGATGTATCGCGAATATGTAACCATTGGCATTTGCGAATATTTTATCATCTACTTAATACAGCAGGAATTAATGTTTCCATTGTCTATCATTCGGTTCTTCCTGAAAAGAAAATGAGACGTTCAAGATCATTAGAGAATATTAGAATGGATCCTGTGCATCCACAATGGGATATGAGATCGGAACTCCCAAACCTTAACAAAACACTCAAAAGAAACTTTACTGACACAGAATATATTAAAGAGAGCATTAATCCACCAAAAAAGGGTCGTTGCACTGTTTGTCCACAAGTAAAAGATGTAAAAATTACTTGTTTTTGTCTTCAATGTAAGAAAAATATGTGCTTAAAGCATATGAATACAGTCTGCTCTAAATGTTTGGAAAATTATTAAAATATTATTTTTCTACTTTTTATTATCCTTATCATTAATTATAAAGTATATTTATTACTGGTATATATGTTTTACTTGTGGTTTATGAAAAAATATAAAAGTGTGCACTTTAAAATGAAAATTTTGTAGATTTAGTTTAAATTAATTTTAGCCTCATTTGTATACGGTGGCCGCAGTAGCCAAGTGGTATAGGAATCAGATTGTGGCTTGCCTTGTCATGAGTTTGAGCCCAGTACCGCTGTGTAGGGCAGCAGTGGATGTTAAATCTGTCGAGAGCTGAAACGTCCTCCTATTGGTGTGGTGTGGTAGTTAGGATAGGGGGTGCCAGCTCAGGTGTCATCCACGTCACTTGACCATGGTTCAAAATTATGTGGTCCGTCGCTGAAAGCCCTCGTGTAGCTGAACAGTGCAACGTTAATATTCAATCAATCAATCAATCAAACTCATTTGTATGCATTAAATTTAATAATTTTATTTGTATAATACAAGAAACATCTTGTACTTCATAAATATACATCATTATTGACTTAAAAACTTTTTCATATTTAAATACATGCATTAAAAGTTTGGGGTGTTCTCTACACCCAGCGAGTAATGAAAGTAGCAAAAACAGGTGCGAGTGACCGCGGGTCAATGACCAAAATTGGACGTGTCTGCGCAAAGTAGTCAGTATTACCAATAAGCAACACACTGCATCAAGTAACAGCAGTAACAAATGTATGATGTACAACAAATGCATTTGTAAAGATAGTTTTGTGGAATTTGGTGATGATGAGATACAGCAGCAAAGGACTGACTTCAGTATTTTTACTTATCAGAGGATGGAGAACCTTTGAATGGTTTGTGAACATATCATTTTGATCCTGAACTACTGAAAAGTATTACTTGATCAGATGAGACATGATTCTTGTTAATGAGAACTGATGGCAGGGTTGGAGTGTTGCTAAGATTTCACAAGGTCATGGACTCAAATTATCGACAGTTTTCAGTGCAAGTTGGAGATGGCTCTTTAATGCACTATTGTTGGCTTCATAGTCTTTTTTTATATAGCATGGGCTCTGGTCAAAGTGAACCAATTATTGACTAGAAATGTTATGTTCAGCTACTTGGAGCCATTTGTATTGGACTTTATGTACACAAATACTGATGGAATTTTCTAAGTTGGCAGTGCCAAAATAATTTGCTTTTGGTTTGAAGAGCCATAGATAATTCCAGTGAATGGTGTGCCCATGTAGATAATCAGACATGAATCCCATTGAACAAACACTGCTGACCAATAAAATTGTAACATCATGAAGGAGGGATTGTACAAATATTATTTGATTATTGTATTATAATTGTTATTTTATCTATCTCTGTATACATGAAAAATAATGAAACCAATAATAGTAATTCTTTCTGTTTTAAATTTTCACTCCACTAAATATTTATAATGGGTCCAAATCTAATATAAAGATATATACAGTATTTACTCGAATCTAAGCCAGACTTTTTTTCCAATGTTAATGCTACTGAAAATTGGGCGCAGCTTAGAATCGAAGAAAAAAAATTCATTGGATAGGGCAATTAGAGCAATTACAGATTTATGTATGTATTTAAAAGGATATAACACATAAAATAATTAATTATTCACTTCTTATTAGTTCTCATTTTCAATTTATTTTAATATTGTAAAATTGGATACTTACGAACCATTTCACACTATTTTTCATTTTTCATGAAATTTTTTTCGGAACTTGGGGTGCGGCTTCGAATTGAATAAATACGGTATTTTTATGCAGCCTGCAGGATTATGTTTGTTCGAAATGGCCTTCAAGGTCATTTAAGTTGCTCACCTCTGTTCTAAGTGCTCTCTTTTCTTTATTCCAATGTAGCCTATACTTGATTTGAATTATTTCCTTCAAAACCTCATAGACTGAGGAAAAAAAAAGGCTTCACTGCTTGCTACTCGCCAAATGTTTATAATCATTATGCAAAACGTGGATGCTATTTTTTTACAATTGAAATTTTTTTAATATTTCTACTGTATATGTGTGTGTATATTAGTAGTTTTTAAAAGTAAAGATAAACATCATTCATCATTATCATCATCATAAATAGCTAAACAGCCCAGTTATGAGCCAGCACCTTTCTCTAAAGATTTCTCCAAGAGGATTTCTGATTGATTTTTGATCTCCAGCTCTTTTTACTAATTGTGAGAAAATCAGATTCCACTGAATCAGCCTATTTCAACCCCGGTCTTCTCTGTCTTCTAGTTCTAGTTTGTCTAAAAAGCAATACCCTTTTTTACTGTGTTTTCATCATACATTGGATCACATGGGCCATCCAGTTCATTCTATCTATTGTATCACTATGCTCATAAAATTTATCATATATTATTGCTTAATTTTTTTGATTAACAAGTAAACAGATCATTTTCCGTCAAATTTTTGCCATTTCAGAATTGTTTTTCACTGAACTATGTGCTTTTTTTTATGAATTCATATTATATGTAAGTTTTTAATGTAATAATAATAATATAAGTTATATTATATATGCAAGTATTATATGCAAGTTTTCATATTATATGTTAATTTTTTATTTACTTATTTTTGATTTTATATTTGAAGGAAATATTTGTCCTCAATCTATAAGATGCTATTTTGAAAAAGAAGGATATGAATGTATTTCTTGTGAACCAAGTTATACGAATGCCACAAATTTTTCTATACCTGTGCCAAACATAAATCTGAAACAATTTGATTCTTCCCAAATCAAAGACTTAATGGAATGGATTGGACTACAAATTTGTAATATTTCTGAGTAAGTTAATTTTATTCCATCTTTATTGTTTTTTAAAGCTAAAGTCTTTGTGACATAATTTAATTCATTTTAAAGTCTTAAATACTGAAATTAACTATTAATAATTTAGTTTTCCAGATGATTTAGATATTGGTAACGTGTTTCTTATGCAACAAGAAGAATCATCCCGTATTGAAAATCTGAAAATTGACCTTTTTCAAGGCTTTTTTGAGGGTGATCAGGTGTGCAGCATTCTAAAAGAATCAAAGTAAATTTATAAATTTATTTTTCCTTTTATAACTAAATCAATCCAGATGTTTTTTAAGTGTGTAATCTTGCAAAATTATTTTAGAGGAATTTCATGTAACAAATATATTATTTTTAGTAAATATTGAATGAAAATTCTGTATGTAAAAGTGGTTTGCCAGTTAAATATTTTCGAACAGATAATTAAAAGTGTTCACACATATTGTATTTATTTTTTGCATCTATCAGATTCAGTAAAATTGTGTTCTTTTTAATCCATATCGTAAACAAATTGCCCATTATCATTCATTATATCATATGAGAAACTTCATGTTTTTAGGAACAAAAATATGCTTAGTTTCGAGTTAAAATATTTCAGGTAAAGGATCTTGATTCAGGCTATACAATCCATACGTTAACTAGACTAAACTTAAGTAACTATTGGGACAATTTAATTTAGATTCCTGCTACTAGATGATTGCACAAATCAAGCTGTTTTTGTAAACAATATTTTAAAATAAACCAATTGTATGAAAAGTAAAAATGCAGCTTGTAAAATAATGTTATATATATAATACTAAATGTATCATATTTAAGTAATTATTATTAATTTTTTAAAGATAGCTCATTATTTTTTATTAAGATAGTAATTTTTCTATTATTAATATGACTATGAACTGAATTAATGTATTTAACTATAAATTGAACTTGTGGATTATTTCAGTTAATTTCAAATCATTCAATTGGACATATTGTAGACCAGAAGTGCTTAACTCAATGGATGGCATGAACCAAATTAGTACGATTTAAGCTTACATGGGCTACAAAACAAACTATAAAAATAGTTTTCATTAAAAAAAATAGCTTTATTTTGAAAAGTATATTGTGAAAAAACAAGAACAATAACTTTAATGTTTTTATCTTGACACTTGGCACTTCTTCTCTGCTACCTTCAAGAAAAATTTTGGTTGCAGTGATTGTTTTCAAAACTGATGCATGGTGATTGACTGTAATTCTACATCTGATAGGAGATATATATTTTTTTCTTAAATGAAAATAACTGCCCACTCTGCAAAACATTTCCAAACATAGAAATCATTTTATATGCAAATGTTAACCGTGATAGGACTATAAAGTAAGTTTTGCTTCTACTGCTACAGACTTGGTAAAAAGTGTCTAGCTAAAAAAAATATTTACAGCCCCGTATTTGGAATGTGTTTTGGAAATTGGCTCCACCATTAGTTCGCTACACCATTAGATGCTACAATAAATTCTGTTATAGAAGTGTTACTCACCAAAAATCCTGTCATTTGCTAGATTTTTTAATACTTTTATCAACATTGGTTTTTAAGACATATTTAGAAAGTTAAATCAGAGAATGTTACTTTATTCTATTGTGCTTGATTTTTAAAGTACACTGTGATAGCTTTTTAAAGCTGGTAGATGGGAAGAGGTTAGAAATTTTTATTAGATACCTATAATATGTATGTTTGAAAAAAAAATATTTTAATATGAAATTAAAAGGAGTAGAGAGTAAGTATATGTCATTGTTTGTGAAATGTTATTTTTCTCTTAATTTTGGCTTTTATATTTCTAAATTAAGATATATTTATGAATTTTGCATTTGTAAATATAAATACATATTAATTTATTGGTTTCTCAAATTATGATAAATGTAAAACATAACTGGAAGAAAATTCTATTATTTAAATGTGATGTGTTTCAAGATTTTATGTAAAAGATTTATTTAAATCTATTGCATTTATTTAAATTTGTTTCTTTCTTTAGGAAATTGTTTGAAGAAAATCCAGACATGCAATTTATTATTGTTTTTATTAGTGGGTATTCGGAATCTTACATTACTAGAAAAAAATTTGAGAAATTTAGTTCTGGTGATAAAATTACTGCATTGATAATTTCTGCTGATTTGGTGTATTCGGTTACATCTTTGTAAAAAGCAGATAAAAATATCTTCTCATTGTATATTTTATATTTAATAAATTTATTTTTATATTTATAACAATATGGTACATTTTTAAAAAACTTTTTTTTTTGTCATAATCATATGTTTATTTATTATTAAAGAAAAATAACTCTTACTTTATTACTGCTTTACAAAAAGGATTATTATTTTGCTTTTATTTTTCATCAAAATTACATGATTAAAATTTATAAAGCTGAGTCTATTCAGTGTATATTTATATTAGAGTACAGTACATTTATTTCATGATGACAAAAATTAAAAGCAGCTAAAGAATTTACATATTAATTAAACCTTTTAAAAAAATTTACTAATTTATTCTGTTTACTTTTCTCCCCTAATTTGTCATCTCTAATATAGCTTAGGGTAAAAATAATGCAACGCCGAGCCATGCAGCTAGTGTGTTTATTAAAATCTTATGGTATGAAAAAAGTTTATAGAATAAAGTGAAGTTTAAATGTTAATTTCAGCATCATACTGTAGAAGTTATAAGTACGAATATTAATGATGCCAAAACACTAATCCTGAGTTTTGAGATCAGTACAGTGAAAAGGCAGTTTTGTAGGAAGGTAATGCATATGCATATATCAGCACTGACATCAGAGGGGATGTCATAGCATGCTAACTTGTGGAATGTGTGCACTCAGTGTCAAGGCAACTTAAAAAAAAAAAGGCATTTCCAGACTTTTGATCCTAATGAAAATGAAGTCATGCCATTCATAATGACTCCAACAAACTATCAGGGTGTCTTAAAACATGTTAGAATACTCAATAAGCTTGAAAAGGGGTGTAGTTTGATGAGTGTTACTCAAGAGTTTAAAATTGACTAGTGTAGCTTCAAGAATTTGGAAAGCCATCCAAATGATGGATACAGCTGTAAAAAAAATTTAGTGATGGCCAGACAATAAAAACAACAATGAGATGAGCGGTACATCATTCTTCTGACAAAAAGAGACTGGAACCAGACATCGGTCGGCATTGTTCAGCAGCTACATATGTAACTAGATGACAGATCACGGTTTATTGCAGTCAGATGTCTGCATCAAAGTGGCCTATTGATCTATCATCCTGAATGGTATTGTTTACAGTGCTGTCAAGAACACCTAGACTGGACATCTCATCTGAGGAATCATATTATGTTTACTTATTAGGGTTGTTGCACATGAACAATGATTCTCGGCGCCAGTTGATATGGAAAGAAGTGGGGACACTGTTTCATGAGGAAAAAATACCTTTGGGATGGTTCTGGAGTGCTTGTGTTGAGAGACATTATGTTGCATGGATAAATAGAGCTTCAAATTTTCGACAGTGGTTCATTTACTAAAGATCGTAATTGTAAGGAAACTATCCTTCCGCATGTGTGCCTGTTCCAAGGTGACATTGGTCCAGACTTTACATTTGTGGGCAACAGTGCTCATATGTATAGGATCTCTACAGTTAAGGAACTTCTAAAAATGAATATAGCTGTAGAATGAGTTGTCCAGTGTGGTGCTTTGATTTAAATACCATCTGACATGTATGAAATGCTTTGGGAGATGTCTGGCAGTGAGATTGAATCCTCTGGAGAACACCAGACAGCTGAAACAGATGCTCCTTGAAGATTGGCAACTCTTACCGGGTTAATTTGATATTTACACCGAATTTTCCACTGTTCAGACAGTGTCACACAATTATAACGGATGGTGATCTTTACTAAGGGGCTTTGGTTTGTTGTTCTTCCTCATGATCAGACCATGTTTTTTACCAACATCATTCTGTCAATATAGACTTTTCTACTTGTTCTACATGATGTATGTGTACAGTTCATTTTTTGTCTGCAATGTTTTCATCCACAGTGAAGTTCTACATTGTGATTGATTTTTTTTTCGGAACTAAGCTACAATCTGAAAAGTTGCTTTATTTCTGCCGATTGGCGTACATATTATGTCCATTTCTCGATGTCGTCTTTTTGGTATTCAAAGATACCAATGCTAAATTGATAATTGTTTAAGTTATCGAGATCCATGTTTTTAAATGCAGATACATAGTGTGTCTGAGTAGATGTTGGAATTTGACCTTCAAGAACGTGATGTCAGCAATTGTTGCAGATACCAGATCAATGTTATCAAGCTCATGTACTCTTTTAGCTTGGGTTTGAAACAGCAGATGCCTTTGATGAATATAAGCCCGACAGGGAATCGGATGTTTCAGGAATAGGATCTTTCACATATTTAAGTACATCCCTCTCATTTATTCTAATATTTTCTTCCTTAGTTCTTTTATTAAACAGCCTCACTTTTTTACACTCTTTCATTGACACTTAAAATTATAATTGGCTAAGTACAGGGTAGGGCATAGGAACTTCCTGTTTTGAAAATGCAATAAAACACACTACATGTTTCATTCAACTTTATTGTTATTTTCCGCCTACAATACAACATTAGATTTTATAATTTACTCAGTTTTAAACACAATGTCTGTTAAATGTCGTCCTACATTGTCAATACACTGATGCAGTCGATTTCGAAAACTTTGAGTTACCCTTTCAAGTATATCGACCGGGATATTGTCAATTTCAGCGTGAATGTTATTCTGTAGATCTTCCAGGGTCTCGAGGTGATTTTAATAAACCAGGGACTTGTATTAACCCCATAGGAAGTAATCAGGAGGGTATAAATCAGGCGAGTGTGAAGGCCAGTTTTCGTTCCCTAGCAGGAAGGTCAGTCGCTCGGGAAAGGCTACTCTCAAAACAACTATGGAAACCCTGGAGGTGTGGGCAGTGGCCCCATCTTGACATTGTCAAGATCCCTTGCTTGGAGAGCGGGTAAGAAGTACTGTTGGATCATTGTCACATAGGGGTCTGAATTGGTGGTAATAGCTCAACCATTTTCTTGAAAAAAGTATGGACCAATGATCCCTGCTTTGGATATGGCACACAATGCCGTGACACGATCCGAATGAAGGGACCTCTCATAAATTTCTTTAGGGTTTGTTACACTCCAATATCGCATATTCTGTTTATTCATACAGCCACCGAGGTGAAAATGTGGGATCGGCAAGGAGTCAAGCAGCTGCTCACATCTTCGTCGGGTCACATAATCCTACTCTGTAAGTTGTTGGATCACAAACATTTTGTAAAGGTGAAAATGGAGCTCACAGTGAAGAATTCAACGAGGAGAACAGGACGACATTCCAACGGCAACTTCATGTTTACGCGCAAAACGCTTAAGTGACCGCATAATTGTTAATCGAACTCGTCCTACATTTTCAGGTGTTCTAATGGTTTTCGGAGGCCCTTTCCTTTCTTTGGAGACATTCCCCGTTTTTCGGAAGGCATCCACCCACATTAAAACACATTTCCAATCAGGAACACAACCTTGCGGAGGAATATCGAAGTGATGATGAAAGGCACGTTGCACTGCTAATCGCCGACCGATCGTTAGAGAAATGCACCTCCATGGCAAAAGTGCGCTGTTACTTCGACCACAGCATATTTGGGACTGAGACGGACGGGAACACAAATATCCCACTCCGCCTCTTCCACCGAACCCTTTAAAATGCGCCTCCTCTCCCCACGAAAGTCACTGCAACATGTTCAAAAAAGGAAGTTTCCACGCCTCACCCTGTACTTAAGGTTTCGTTTCATTTTTCTAAATAAGTAATGCATTTAGTAAAATAAGCTAAAATGTGTTTATATCTCTTTTGATTTCTTTATCTTAATTAGAGTAAAGCTTGGGTAACGTCGTAGATTGTCTGAAGATGCAAACAAATGAATAATGAACTTGACACAATGATTGGAACGTGATTGTCCATCAACGATTGTATTTACACAGTAAACTAGGATTTCCAATAATGAATATGTGAATTATAGTATTATTAACGAATTTATGGGAATTAATTATATGTAGTTACGTAACCGATTTATTATTTTTATTTAAAGAAATGGGGATGCGTAATTGGAAACTAAAGTCAAATTATAATCACTGTTTAGATATACTACACACATTGAATTAGTTTCAAAAATTAAAATTGTAATGCTCACATGGTTGTGTGTATACCAAGAGTCAAATCTTACATGTAGACCATCTATTTATATTTTGTATACAATTTTTCAACAACGTTCAGTGATTAGACCATCACAGTTCACAAAATACTCATAAATAAAATCATGAATTGTGGCAGGTTAATTGAATCAAAAGGAACTGAACGACTAAAGCTGCAGTTAAAGACAATATTGAATTCATTCTTTACAGGAAATAATTAATTTTCGCTAAAAATTTATTGGGAACAATCCAAGCACAAAATAAAGCCAAGGGAATTAAGACAAGGCAAAGGTTAGTACAAATATTGTTGCCGTAGGTAGAACAAGCAAGATATTCTCCAGTCGCGTCATAGATTAAATAATAAAAACTTCTATGCTCATTTTAGTGAATGTGAAATATGGGTGCTATAAAAATATGAAAAGAAAGAAATGGCTTAGAGCAGGGGTATTCAACCTTTTTCCTGCTGGGCTGCATACATATGTCAGCTAGTTTACGCGGGCCGCAACATGAGGATAAAAGGGGTGGTGGTGAGAAATGCTTTAGGACTAGGATACATTGGAAAGTTAAAATGTGGAAAATTGATCAAAATATAACTCCTGTTTTACTTTTTTAAATTTTTATTTTTGTCCCTTACACTAAATTAGAAGCATTTAAGAAACACTTCTTCACAATTTCTGCATCAGTAAACAGTTTTATATGATTATCAATAATTTAACAAACTTCATAGGATGGCTTTGTTACCGCTGTGTGATATTACCACTGACAAAAAATTTTGTTGTAGTTGCAAAGATTATTCAAGAAAGCCTGTTTATCACCTCTTGAAAGAGATTTTTTCGGAAAAGTGACATTGAATGATTCCTGTTTATTGGTATTTTTTTAAATACTGCACTTTCCAAGCAAATCAAACAATTACTGATCCATGTTTATTTTTCACTACAAAGTGGTCTACCTCCCAATCGTCTTGAAACGGTTTATTTTTTTCGAATATTTTTCACTTGCAAGGTATGAAAGATTGTAAAAAATTAGTTCCACCCATAAAATTGTCGCTACTCCACTGTTGTCACTAACCGTAACAGTTCCAAACAGAAAAAGAATATGAATTCTAACCCGTTCGACACCGACAGCAAAAAGGAAAATTGATACATTTGATTTCCTGAAAATGAATTTTCCAATAAATTTTTTCAATACAATGCTTTTAAATAAGTAAATTTCTCAGAGCAATGGGCCATGACCGGGCCTCTTAAAAAGGCTCGGGGGGCCGCGGGTTGAGTATCGCTGGCTTAGAGGTTTAGTTCACATTGAAATAATATTATTTATTGTAAAGTTTTGTCACCAGGGCGGGTCAGCCTCATCGCTGACCATTGTCATCAGTTATTTATTTATTCATTCATAGCCACACTGAATACAGTTGGTGTTTTCATTCAAAGAAGTTTTCACTATTGTCCACTTTTGAAATGTCATATTAGGAACAGCATGCAAGTACAGTGGGTGATCGGTTAACGAACATAATCCGTTCCAAGACTATGTTCGCTATCCGAATTGTTCGTTAACCGATCATCGATTCACCATAGACTTCTATGTGAAATCGATTAATTCGTTCTGGAGACCCTAAAAATTAAATTTTAAAAAAATGTATAATTTTTTAGTAAGTTTTTTTAAAAAATAATACATATAGTCTTGCACATTAGTCAGTCTTTTTCATTTTTTGCTTATGGGGCGTTGAAGAACATGTTCAATGTCGATTGCCTTTCTCTCTTTTTCAGGATTTTCCGGAAGTAATTTATAGCATTGTCGTTGTAAAGATCCCCAACCCTACTGACATCAGCTTGGTTTGGATGCCATTCTAAGACCATTGCTCTGACATCCGCCCACTTTTTCAAAAGATCTTTAATGGCAGATGTCGGCATTGGTCCTCTGTCGTCTTCCTCTTGTTCAGAAGGAGACACATTTTGCTGTGTTTCTTGGTGTTTTTCATTCAAAATTTCTTGGAGTTCTTCTGTCGTCAGTTCATCTTCATGTCCCATTATGAGATCTTCTATGTCATCCTCGTTCACCTCCAATTCCAGATCTCTAGCAGTTGTCAAAATTTCATCCATAATTTAAGGGGTGTCTCCCTGATCACCTCCGAATATGTGTTCGTTGTCCAAACACAAAAAATCTTTCGTGAAAGTGTTCGTTAACCGATCACCCACTGTATTACATTTTGTGTTTTGCTACGAAGTCTCCTTCTGTGACGATTCGTATGGTGCAAGCATTTACCACGAGGCCTCACAAGTGTTGAAGAAAATCCTCGCAGTGGTAGGCAATCCATATTCACCACTGATTGCATGTACCCGAACAATTTAATTTTCCAGGATGACGATGTATCATGTCACCGGGCGAAAATCATTCGCATTCTTAAGACACATTCTAGACCAGCGATAATCAACCTGCGGCCCACCGAGCCTTTTTCAGTGGCCCAGTCATGGCTCATTGCTCTGAGAAATTCCCTTATTTAAGAACATTGTATTAAAAAATTGGTGGGAAATTCTTTGTCGAGAAATCAAATATATCAATTTTGCTTTTTGCTATTGATGTCGTACGAGGGCGAATTGATATTTTTTTATTTGTAACGGTTACGGTAAATGATAACAGGCAGCAGTGTAATAGTGACAGTTTTATGGGTGCAACTAATTTTTAACAATCTTTTTTATCTTGCAAGCGAAAAATATTACAAGAAAATATATCGTTTCTAGACAATTGGGAGGTTGACTATTTTGTGGTGAAAAACGAATGTGGATCAGTAATTGTGTGATTTGTCACGAAGGTGCTGTATTAAAAAAATACCAATAAACAGGAATCATTCAATGACACTTTTCCTCGAAGATCTCTTTCAAGAGGTGATAAATAGGCTTTCTTGAATGATCTTTGCAACAGCAACAAAGTGTTTTGTCAGTGGTAATATCACAGTGGTAACAAAGACTTACAATGAAGTTTTGTTATATTATTGGTAATCATATGAAACCGTTTACTGAGATGCAGAAAATGTGAAGGAGTGTTTTTTATATGCTTCTAATTTAGTGTTAGCGACAAAAATAATAAATAAAAAAAGCAAAACAAGAGTCTCTTAAAACATTTCTACCCCCTCCTCCATTTATCTTTTTGTTGCGGCCCGCGTGAAACAGCTGACATATGTCCTGCAGAAAAAAAGGTTGAGTACCCCTGCTCTAGACAATTTCAGATAATGATTTAACTACTTAGAACTTTTTAGATATGAATGCCATCCATCAAATGTGAAACATGATCGGATGGGTAGCCTTTACACAAAATTCTTACATAGGCAACACTTTTGTAATTATGGACGGCATTCAGTGCTAGATTACACATTAGGCGGAGTAAGCAGTCGTCTATCGGCCCCGCAATTTTTAGGGGCCCATAAGCAATTGCCAGGCATTTATGATATTAGAACAAAGTGCTTAAACAATTAACTTATCTGTAAACATATAAAACTAAATATTTACCTTGTTTAAAGTCCAACTTACAACTTAGTCACATAGAAATTAACAGTGTTACTTATTTGGAAACGGAGATAAATAATAAAAATGAGCTGGCCCCAGAAATTTATAAAAGAATCATCGCTGCTAATAAAGGGTGTTTTTTTAGAGGTATAGAACTTTAAATTGCAATAAAACAACGATGTATTATTCGATTGACATGAATTTTTTTTTATTCGAAAGATAATCTTGTGGCATTACATTTTAAATATGATTTCTGGCATATGACTGCCACGGCTGGCTCAGATGTAGTCCAATCTGGACGTCCAATTTTCGATGACTTTTTCCAACATTTGTGGCCGTATATCGGCAATAACACGGCGAATGTTGTCTTCCAAATGGTCAAGCGTTTGTG
Source organism: Trichonephila clavipes (assembly GCA_019973935.1). Taxonomy (NCBI): domain Eukaryota; kingdom Metazoa; phylum Arthropoda; class Arachnida; order Araneae; family Nephilidae; genus Trichonephila; species Trichonephila clavipes. Next base: position 41,755 of record BMAU01019467.1, read on the forward strand.
GCTTATCCGCATAGAACATTGACTTTACATAGCCCCACAGAAAATAGTATAGAGGTGTTAAATCACAAGATCTTGGAGGCCAATTCACAGGTCCAAAACGTAAAATTAGGCGGTCACCAAACGTGTCTTTCAATAAATCGATTGTGGCACGAGCTGTGTGACATGTTGCGCCGTCTTGTTGGAACCACAGCTCCTGGACATCATGATTGTTCAATTCAGGAATGAAAAAGTTAGTAATCATGGCTCTATACCGATCACCATTGACTGTAACGTTGTGGCCTTCATTGTTTTTGAAGAAGTACGGACCAATGATTCCACCAGCTTATAAAGCGCACCAAACAGTCAGTTTTTCTGGATGTACCGGTGTTTCGACATACACTTGTGGATTAGCTTCACTCCAAATGCGGCAGTTTTGTTTGTTGACGTAGCCATTCAACCAGAAGTGCGCTTCATCGGTAAACAAAATTCGCTTATGAAAATCGGGAACAACGGCAATCTCGTTTTGGGCCCATTCGACGAATCTACGCCTTGCTTGATCATATTTAAAATGTAATGCCACAAGATTATCTTTCGAATAAAAAAAAATTCATGTCAATCGAATAATACATCGTTGTTTTATTGCAATTTAAAGTTCTATACCTATTAAAAAAACACCCTTTAGATGTTTTTATGTCTTGAAGAGTTATTTAAAATCCAGTTTTCTCAAATTAAGAACTAAATTGCTTTTTTACAAAATCTGTCCTGAATTATGCATCAGAGACTCGACCATTGACTTGACGTGATGAGGAAGCTTTTGGAATTTTCAAGAGAAAGATCTTACGCTGCATTCTTGGTGGGATCCAAGTGAATGGATCATTGAGAAGGTCTTACTTAGAACTCTACAAAACTTACAAACAACCTAATATTGTAAAATTTGCAAATTACAGAGACTTAAATGGGCTGGTCATCTGGCTAGAATGAATGAAGATCGTTGCTGCAAGAAATTCTTTCTGGCAAAGCCCGTGGAAAATAGACCTCGAGGCAGACCCCCGTTAAGATGGATTGACTGTGTTGTGAGAAAGACCTAAAAATTTTTAAGGTCAAAAATAGGAAAAAAGTTGCCTAAAGTAGGGATGCTTGGAAAAGACTTCTGGAGAAGGCCAGGACCCACCCAGGGCTGTCGAGCCATTGAAGAAGATAAGCAATTGCATGAGCTTTAGGAGCAGCATGTTGTATAAAAATTATTAGGCTACAGGCCCCGAGAATTCTGCCTATGGGTTTCCATGTCATTTAATCCGACACTGACGGCATTACAAGCATCGTGGCTAAATATTTCTTTTGACGGGTTCACACGAGTCAACACCAGTGGCGGATTTAGGTTCGATGGCGCCCTAAGCCCAAATTAATTTAGCCTTATGTATAATAATACGAACAGAGAGAGAGAGAGAGAGAGACTGATTTGGGCTGAGGCCCGTAACTATACTAACGTATAATACTATTCAACGTACAAGCATACGTAAAACTATAAAATTTTTATGCGAGATTAAAAAAATAATAAAAATAAAGTTTTTGAGTAACCTGATAAAGGTATAATTAAATATGATGAAATAATGATGAGTAAACAAAAGCTAAATTTTTAGATTTTTGAAGAAAATTTGTGAAAAAATCTGAAGTTACAATAGATAAGTGCTCTACTGAACGAAATTTTTTTAATTATCTGTTAGATATTTTAAATTTTACTACTTACACGATTAATTATTTTAAACAATAAATTCTACCCTTTTAATAATGACATCTTGAGGTTGTCGAAGCTAGAAAAGAAGCATTAAAATTCAGTCTTGCAGTTGATAAAAAACAAAATCGATTTTGAATTTTGTTGACCGATAAAAATTTGCCGCCCTAGGTCCGGGCACTGTGACCCTAAGCCTAAGTCCGTCACTGGTCAACACCATTTCGAGTTGCATTTCTCCAGGCAAAGGGCGGTTGCATATGTTAAGAACTATCTCCATGATTTTTGGTACTTCAATGTATATAGATACGTTTGTGTGTTTTGTGTTGTACTGATTGAACAAGGTGGTAAAAATATACAAAGAAAAATCGTTACACGAATGTTCGGACGTATTATTTTAATTTTGCCATCTGTATGGTGCCCAAAGCTACGGATAACGACAAACGTACAAATCCAGCCCCTTGCCTCAATGAATTAAGTGGGTCTCGACTAGCTCTGCCGATCAGTTGGCATTTTCAACAACTCTATTTTAATTTGAAAATTGATCAGGTACAACGATTTGTTATTTGCTGCAATAATAGCTCCTCCGCGACTAAATAAAAATCAACAAAAAAATTAAACAAAATGAAAATTTAATATAAAACTTAGAACATCCATAAAAAAAAGTTTTGGGATTTATTTTAAAGTGTTATAAGAGACAACGAAAAAAATTAAAGACGAAAGTATGTATTCAAAAACGAATTAGTAAAACGAAACGAAAATATGTAAAAAAACGAACGAAAAATGTAACGAAAAACGACGTATTTTTTTTACGAAAACGAAAATACGTTTAAAACGTAAAACGTATTTTTAAACGAAAATATGTATTCAACGAAAATATGTAAAAAAACGAACGAAAAATGTAACGAAAAACGACGTATTTTTTTTACGAAAACGAAAATACGTTTAAAACGTAAAACGTATTTTTAAACGAAAATATGTATTCAAATTCTGGGCAATGTTTTTAAAAGATACTTACGTGTGTTTAGGTGACTTGTTGAGATACGCTTTAATTTCCTTGACTCAAAAATTTGTCTAAAATCTACATGGAATCGGTAAACAATTTAGAAAGAATCTTGTTTTGTAATGATCTCTAAAAAAAAAAACAAATGCGAATTCTTTTTACAATATCTACCCGTCTGTAATTGTATACTTTTAAACAATCGCAAAACCTTCGCAGTATATTTTGCTTGCTCTGTTTGCTTGCTATGTGTTATTTCTAAGGATATCTTATCCTAGCAAATTAATTTGATTTCATATTTAAATTTATGTGTAAAGAATACAATACATGTTTTGTTTTGTTTAGTTTAGAATATTACGTTAAACTTCGGAGGAAAATAACCAATTGTGTATTAATAAAAAAAAGGGGGACAAAAAGAAAAAATTAAAACTGTATTTTCTTATGTAAAACTAGTTCGTTAAAAAGCTTAAAGCGTAAATCTGTTTTTTTAAAAAAATTGTTTTATTTTTTGGTGTTGCATACACACTATGTATGTTTATCAACGAAGCATTCATTTCAATTTTCGATTAAGTCGAATATTTGAAAAAGTATTAAAATTATTAAATAAAAATTAGATTTTTTTTTAAAAAAAGTTTTAATTGTGAAATTTAAATCTAAAAATTTATATAAACCTGAAAATTTTTAATTCTTTATTGGAGTGTTCTTAATTTTGATTTGTAATGACTAATATATATATTTTTTTGTCCGTACAAATAATTAATTGGTTTGTTGAATATTTTAAAAAAGGTTTTGAATAAACCTTTTTTTTTTCTTTTCTAAATAGTTAATAATTAACAATATTTATGTTTCGGAATACATATAGATAAATTATTTCTCAAACGGAAAAAATGAAATATTTTCGGCAAAAAACAAACAATTTTGTTTTTTTATTATTTTTTCATTAAAAATCACATACTGAAGTTTTATAAATAGTTTTTAAGGAATTGAACAGTCGTCTCTTATACGAGATGCTAAACAAAGGTATTTCAATTTCACACAATCATCAGATAATTGTCAAAATCATTAACAAAACACACAGCCATTATTTATTGAATGAAAATTAGCATCATCGGGAAAAAGTAATCCTGAAATAAGGATTTTAAAATACAAACTATATTTCATTATCAATACATTTTGTAACATCTAGACTCGAATAATTTTGTGAGGCAAAGAACGGAATATTATTTTCGTATGGTTTGAAAAAAAATTTATAATCGAAGAAGTGTTCTGTTTAGGACGTAATGTTGAGGAAAAAAAGAAAAGTTGAGTGAGAAATAATGCGTGAACAAAGTATCAATTGAAAATGAGACAAAATAGAAAAAGAACTTCACAGCAACAACAGGCATCAGCCACCAGTGAGGATCGAACTCACGACCCCTGGTTTACAAGACCAGTGCTCTAACCACTGAGCTATGGTGGCTCGAACTTCAAGAAATTAACAGCATATAAGAACAACTTTATTTATTATCTGACATTTAATTATTTTTCTGTCCTTAAAAGTAATAAAATATTTCAAAAATGAATATATATTTTGGATTGGTGTCCTGGAGAAAGAAAATAAATTATCTGATTCAATATTTATTAATAATACAGACGATGAAGTCAAAAGATTTTATATCTTTATTGGACAATTTGTAACATATACATATATAACTTTAAAATTATACTACATATTAGATGAAAGTAAATAAAGACCGAAAGCAGGAAGTCTTTTAAAAAAAGGATACATTTCGTTTAGAATTTGCTGAAAAATTAAATTTCTTTCTTTTTTTAGATTTGTTAAAACTTTAAGCGGTAGAGGACGCCACTAGTTTTTAAATAAGGAAATATGACTAGTATTTGAGAGATTTGGAGAAACACAATTCTTCACGATCTTCATTTTGTTAGCAATCACATTATTCAAAATTAAGTAAAATATACGATTAAGAAAGTTTAGCTTCGAAGATAAATTTGCGATGGAAAAATGAAAATTTATTATTTTTTTGAAGTACAAATTAGTTATAATGTCTCATATAATAAATGTTCCTTATGTATTTTAAAAAAAGTACCGCTTCATAACTTTTAAAAATTTACTTCTTTAACGAAAACTAGTCACTAATGGCTGAGTCATTTTCATTAAAAATTTCTTGACCATCAAATGAGCAGAAAAGAAGAAAAAGCATACTTATTAGGGGGCATTATAACTAGTGGGAATACTACCAGGGACGTAGCCTACCGCTGTATCAATGATATGGGGGCCCCAAGCTGCAGGGGCCCAACATATGCAAGCAAAACATCGTGAAATTTTTAAGGTGTTCAAAAAGGTGCCCCCAAGAAAATTTTGATACAGGGCCCCCTTAGAACTAGCTACGCCAGTGAATACTACTTACGTCACGCAATCTACTGAACGAATGAATTAATTATTTTTCTTGAATCCGAAAACAGTATTCCCCCTTTATTAAAATGCATTTATGTAAATATTTTTTTATGTACATAAATATTTGAATTATGCATATATTTTATTACACACAAACACAGGAGTTTTGACGCTTCTGCAAATTTGAAAACTTGCAAATTATCGAATAAAGCCCAAATTAAACACAAATTATTTATCATAATCATGAGATACACAAATTTTCCCATACATTTTTTAAAACTAACTATATTAGTTTTTTAAAGGACTTAATTTCCATTGTGGGCGTCGCCACCATAGCTCAGTGGTTAGAGCACTGGTCTCGTAAACCAGGGGTCGTGAGTTCGAACCTCACTGGTGGCTGAGTTTAATATGAATTTTTATTCTGTTTCAAGTTCCAGATTGAAATTATTTTTAATTTCGTATAGCGGAATGAGAAGGAGAAAAATTCGGATTTGAATTTCAACAATTTAAAAATTCAATTTAAATTCTGATTTTGATATTCAACTTTTATTTACCTTTAATAAAATACTTCATCATTAATAATGTTTTTATAACAGGAATTCTCTGAATTAGTTATATTACCAAATTCATTTACATGGAAAATTAATGAATAAAAGAAAAATAATTGACAATTTGCTTTAGAAAATGCAAGGTAATTCTTATTCGCGTATAAGAAATTCGAATCACTAAAAAAAATAAAATGAAAAGAAGTAGTATTCATGGAAACGCAGAAATAAATACACTATCGAAAATTAAAATAAGATTATGATCAAGTTTCCTTCGTTAATGAAGAAAAACAAATAGAGAATATGATATAATATTTATTAAATTTAATTTTAGTTGAAAAATTACATGTTTTTGACATGTCATTGGCGAAATTGTTTTCTCATTTTCTCACAATTTCAAATAAATAAATAAAAGATGCGAGAGAAAAATAATTGTTTTCACAAAAGACTAGATTTCATGCTTTAATTTTTTTTTATGGTTTATTATAAAATTGTCATTAAATATATATACATTTTTAACATATATATATTCTCTCTCCTATTTATGTAATTTACTCCAATATATTTTACTTTTAATAAAGTATATATTTTTGTAGAATACCCAATTCATATTGATTTACGATTTTCTTAGTACTTCATATATGAGTTCATTTAACGTTGTGCTTGCGCGCGCACGCACGCACGCACGCACACACACACTACTATTCATTGTAAAAAGGTTGCCAATATTTGTGATATTTTTCTCAATATCAAAGGGGTGGTAAAATGATAAGGAAAATTCAATAACTCATTACACTTTTACAGTACATAAATAGGAAAACTAGAAATAAATTCCAGTTTAAAAGCACATCAGTTCCATCATTCCAAATGACGTTCTTTAACGGATTTGAACCGAAATGAAATATTTAATTACAGACATTGAGAAACGATTTAAATGAGTTATCATTAATTATTTAAATAATTTGAGAGAATTTTATGTAATTTTTGCTTTGATAACGTTCTGAATTTTTATTGGTGAGAAATGGTCCATTTAGCTATTAATCAGCACTAAATTTTAAATTTGCTCGTTGTTTTTAACTTTTATGGAGGTTGATATTTCAACCGAAAAGAACAATCTTTGTAAAGAATGGACATGGTTACAAATCCAAATTTCTCTTTTAAGGCGTCTCAGGGGTGTTAAATTTCTTTAGAGGTCTGAAAATAAAAACAATTTTCAAAAAGGCATAATTCTTTTAAATTTAAATTAAATGATTCGAATCTTTTACACAATATTTGTAAAAGAATGGGGCTTCAGAAAGTATAAAATGTTTAAAATATAATAATAATTTTAAAAATCATAAGCATATGAAAATTCTATAATAAATATTAAGTATTTTTTGCGTTGCGCACGCTATTTTCTAAAATAATAGCCTCTGATGTATAAAACTTTATAGAATTATAAAAACCGTCATACTCATTAAACTCTACCTAATTATAGCATTACATATCTTTTGTATTTCAAAATATTTGTAAAATATTGCAATTTTTTAAACATTTTTTATAAATGTATTTTTTTATTTATTAAAATATGTAAGTTATTATTCTATTTATCTAAAAATATCTACAGTGTAATAATAATACATTTAACTTTATAAATAAACTTATAGATAGTAATTAAAGCTACTATTTTAGAAAATAGCATGTGTGACGTAAAACTTAATAAATATTTCTTATAGAAAAGTTTCTTATTTTCATGTGCTTATAATTTTTAAAATTATGATTATGTTTTAAACATTTTATACTTTTCTGAAGCCCCATTCCTTTATAAATAATGTGTAAAAGATTCGAATTATTTAATTTAAATTTAAAAGAATTATATCTGTTTGAAAACTGTTTATATTTTCAGACCTCTAGAGAAATTTAACACCCCTGAGACCCCTATTGTTTTCTGAACTCAGTGTAGTCTATTGAAATCCATAAAGGTTAATCACTCGACCGAACTCTTAATTTTCAGATGAATGGGTAAAAAAGTTTCTTCTTTACTTACTGAATCGTTAAGATTGATAAGCTACTGATCAGTAGACGGGGACGTCTTAAGACTCTTAGAGGCTCTGGATCCAGAGAAATCTTAAGATTTTTTGAGGTCCTGGGCCGTTATGCAAAAGCAGGTCCTACATGAGATCTTTAAAAGTATATAGTAGCATTGTCAATCACTCGTTCATCGATAATTTGAAGCCAATAAATTGTTTCGACGTACATTTTCAAAAACCTAAGCACAAACTGGCTCGACCGATGGCCACATTTCAACTAAATGAGTTGAATGATTATTTATGGTACTAGGCCTAGGTTTAGACATGTACAACAGTCCGCACATAATAATACAGACTTACGACTTTTGCCAGTTAACAGGCAGTTTGAAATTTCCTGTTTTTTGGAGAATATGTGTACGGGAATAATATTTGACCATTAAAATTATCTGTATCATTATCTTATTAAGGCAGAGTCAAGATCGAAACAAGGTCCCCATTGAGGGTGAGGCCCGGGGCCAGTTGGCCCCTGCTTTAAGACGACTCTGTCAGTAGACGAACAACACGTTATCCTTTTTTCATTGCTCGATGACATATGATCGAGTCAATCAGAGACAAAAAAAAAAAAAAAAAAAAAAAAAGATGAGGGAAATCCACTTCAGACCATCTTGTAAAATAGGGAGACTTCTGCATATTAAATTGCATTGAGATTTAAAATTTTCATATATAATAAATACTATGGTGTGGACATTTTACAAATAAGGAATCTTCTTAGGTAATGCACTGTTATTATCTTTCTGTGTTTCTAAATTACGGGGTACGCTCAATTATGTACTTATTATGATTTAGGAATAATAAATAGGTATAAGTAACATTATGTAACGTGCTAAGAAAAAAAGAAGCATATAAAGAGTGTTTTTTTTTCAGGTATAGAAGTTTAAGTTGGCATTACTTTCCAAGATGGCGACCGATTTAACAGCTGTCAAGTGATTTATTCTCAGTTTGGTTTGGCAATTCATCATGAATAGACTCACGCCTCATAGAGATTCGTCGAATGGGCCCAAAACGAGATTGCCGTTGTTCCCGATTTTCATAAGCGAATTTTGTTTAGCGATGAAGCGCACTTCTGGTTGAATGGCTACGTCAACAAACAAAACTGCCGCATTTGGAGTGAAGCTAATCCACAAGTGTATGTCGAAACACCGTTACATCCAGAAAAACTGACTGTTTGGTGCGCGTTATGGGCTGGTGGAATCCTTCTTCAAAAACGATGAAGGCCACAACGTTACAGTCAATGGTGATCGGTATAGAGCCATGATTGCTAACTTTTTCATTCCTGAAATGAACAATCATGATGTCCAGGAGCTGTGGTTCCAACAAGACGGCGCAACATGTCACACAGCTCGTGCCACAATCGATTTATTGAAAGACACGTTTGGTGACCGCCTAATTTCACGTTTTGGACCTGTGAATTGGCCTCCAAGATCTTGTGGTTTAACACCGCTAGACTATTTTCTGTGGGGCTATGTAAAGTCATTGGTCTATGCGGATAAGCCACAAACGCTTGACCATTTGGAAGACAACATTCGCCGTGTTATTGCCGATATACGGCCACAAATGTTGGAAAAAGTCATCGAAAATTGGACGTCCAGATTGGACTACATCCGAGCCAGCCGTGGCCAGAAATCATATTTAAAATGTAATGTCACAAGATTATCTTTCGAATAAAAAAAAATTCATGTCAATCGAATAATACATCGTTGTTTTATTGCAATTTAAAGTTCTATACCTCTAAAAAAACACCCTTTATGTAGGGGTGTCTAGAGGTAAGTAATGTTCGGGATCTTGATATTTCAAAGAAATAGGCAGATTAGAATGAAATTACTGTTTAATGAAACATTAGATTATTTACAATTAAAACTTTACGAGTTATTTCACGGAGCATACTCTCAATTGTCGCTAAGCCTATTGGCCTCCACGTTGACCGAAAAACGTGGCTTCTCGCCTGTAAAACCGGAGTCTCTTCTGTCGCGTCTGCCTCGTTCCGCGTCGCAATCGTTTTTACCTCTAAAACCCGTCATTCCAGGGGGATACATATATTCGCTCTGGTAGCGCCATCTAATGGTGAGGTTGTAACCTCACTGATCGGAGAATATATTTAATTCTCTAATATTTTAAATCCTACAAACTCGGCCAATCCTGACAGTCGAGGACCTCAGCGACGCTTGAGAATGCTCTCATGATTACATATCGCATTACATTACAAAATATAAGAAAAAGTACACAACATGCATAAGACATATAAAGTGAAGGGTATACTCTATAGTTATTAAAATTAAATGTATACATTTGTAATTACTATTCTATTAATGAGAAAAATACTTCATTAAATCAGGGGAAGTAGCAGTTACATTTGGCCCAGCGTGATCCCTTACTTTCTCAACTGTATATCTCTGTTTCTAGGTTTCACTTCCGTAATCTGATATGGTCCCACAAATTTGGGTCTAAGTTTAAGGCCTCCACCAAATTGTGTACGTTGGACCGCTACCAAATCACCAATTTGGTACTCGGGAGCCTGTTTCCTTTTCTTATTGTAAGTTTTCTTGTTCTTCGCAAGTATTATGGGACTAGCATACTCGGATGAACTTGGTCTGACTATTCTTTGTTCGAGCCATTCTTCAATGCATTTGTTCACACTTTTCTTTTCCGCGTACGACAACCGATGTGCTGGTTGATAGACTGGGATATCATCGTTCAGTATTATCCTCCTCGTCACATCTGTAGATTCAGTTTTCTCAGGTTTGTACGATGAAGTTATTCTGGTTAGATCATTTTTCACTTGTGAGTCAAGGATGTGACTTAAATCTAACTCATCGTCAGGATGTACTCCGGATATTTGCATTAGACATGCCTTTTCCTCATGCTTATGGAACATAACACCCTCTTGGGTGAAATTCAAAGCTGAGAAGATTCAAAATTGAGCTGTTTGGTTGGCACCACATGCCACGTTAAAGAATATTGATCTTTGTACAAGACAAAATCATACTCGAAGGAGCCCTTGGTTATTACTTCAGTTTGTCCTAAACCGTACAACACAGTGTTTATTTTGGATAGTCTTGAATGGTCAACAATCTTCGAGCTTACATCTTCTCGGATGAGACTAACTGTACTACCAGTATCTATAAGTGCCGATACAATTTGATTGCCTAACATAATGCTTTTTAAGTGTAGTCTTTTCTGCGGTGTGACACAGAACAGCTTTGTACTTGGGGATTGGGTTGTTCTCTTTTGATCTCTTTCATTGCTTTAGGGCAATTAAAACTCAAATGATCTAAGGAATGACATATGTAACATCTCCTAGGTGCTCTTCTATCAAAATCTCTACTCGGAGGAGTGTTTAAATATCTCTTTTTGAAATTTCCTGTTCTCCTTGTATTGTGATTATCAGATTTCCTGAAATTCTCCGCTTGATTCGATCCTCTAACTTCAGGTCTTCGAACAGGCGTTAAAGTATGTGTTTTCTGTTTCAACGTCCTTCGGACATCCTCAAATTCTTCAAGTCTCTCGGCTAATTTAACTGGGCAGTTGATACTTGGCCATTCGTCTAGGTGACGTTCTTTGAATTCGACAGGGGCTCTTTTCTTCATCTGGTAAGCTATCATCAGATCCCGTAGTTTGTCAAATGTTTTTACGTCCAATCCTTCAATCCATCCATTAAAGAATGTTTGAACTTCTTGGTAGAAATCACGCCATGTTTTATTCGAACTTTTCTGATGTGTAACAAATAGCTGCCTGAACTTCTCTGGGGTCAATTAAAACCTTTTCAAAAGCAAAGACCTCCCGTGGTCATAATCTCTCGCCTCTTGTTCAGGTTCTCTAGCGATCAACTGTGTGATTTCCTGTGGTAGTAGGCCTAACAGGTGTGAGACCCAAAACTCTTTTGGCACATTCATCATACATGCTTGGCGCTCAAACAATATTAAATATAAAGCTGATATCCTCTTTCATATCAAATTTAGGTAACAGTTTGTTCAATTCCTTACTAGGTGTACGATTATTCCTACTCAATATTTCCTGATTTAATCCGATCTGAGCTTCTCGATTCTAAGTTTCTCTAACTCTAAATTATCCCGTTGTTTCCTTTCTTCTAATAATTCTCTCTCCTTTCTCTCTTCAACGATACCTTCGTACATCAATTTGGTGTTTTCCTCATCGTACACTGCACTTTAGGTTATTAAATTTTTTAACATTGGCTTAGTCATGTCGATTGTCGCCTCTAAACCTAACTCTGTAGCTAACTCTAACAAATCTTCCTTTTTCCCTTTTAACAAGAAAGACATGTTTCCTCCCCTTTTTAATTAAGGAGTTAAGAATTTATACAAGAATAATTGTACTGGAGAATAACAGGTATAGTACTAAATACTGTGAAAGGTATAGGATGCTAGCTCTGCTAAATTTTACCCACACTTCTACTAAATATATAAAAGTTATGCAAATAAAATTTTTCAATTAAAATTTCCGAAACCAATGTTAAATTCAAATAATAATATATCATGCATCAATAATTTAAAACATATCAAGTAATAATTTAAATTGAGATATATAATTCAAAATTAATAGTTATTAAATACAACTTCGAAAAGAAAGAAAATAATATGAAAGTATGTAATTGCAAAAGTAGGTGAATAATATGTTCATACAAATTATAGAGAGAATAGAAATAACAAAAATCAATTTTGTTTGAAATATTTGCTCAGATTTAAAAAATATAGGTTCAAAAATGCAAATCATCAAAATACTGATAGTCAAAAAAAAAAAAATAACAGATAAGTAAACATAAATAAGTCTGACCTTGACGGAGCTGAGGGTTTGGCACAAAAGAGGGAAGGAGAAACTAACACTCCTTTCTTTTCCTACGTCACAAAAGTCGGTTACTCCATCAACCTAATCCGTCCTTTTGAATATTTATTCCTCCCGTGCAAAATGGCGGATACGAGGCCTTTACACAAGCTTGAAGGTTTTTCACTTTCGCGCATACACAAATCTTTACAATTTCAAACGCAGGGACTGCACTTCCGCTTGGCCAGGACGGTGTTCACTCAAGAAATTCTAATAGCAGGGCGGAATTCACTGTAGAAATTCTATTATCAGGACGGCATGCACTGAAGAAACTATTTCACCAGAACGGCACTCACTGAAGAAACTCTATTACCAGGACGGCAGGCACTGAAGAAACTATTTCATAGGATGGCACTCACTGCAGAAATTCTAATACCAGGGCGGCATGCACTGAAGGAACTATTTCACCAGGACGGCACACACTGAAGAAATTCTAATACTAGGGTGGCCTGCACTGAAGGAATTCTATTACCAGGGCGGCAATTAGAAGTAAAAACAAATGTTATTCGTGGCAGGGGATGGCACACACACACACACACATTACTTCGCGATGAAGAAGGTAATCCTTGGCAATCTGGAATCGATTCTGCTTTTTTTTCTTTAAATTTTAAAAAAAATTATCCCGGTAGAGTCCCCCATAAAATATGTAGGAGTGTCTAGGGGTACGTAATGTTCGGGAACTTGATATTTCAAAGAAATAGGCACATTAGAATGAAATTACTGTTTAATGAAACATTAGATTATTTACAATTAAAACTTTACGAGTTATTTCACGGAGGCATACTCTCAATTGTCGCTAAGCCTATTGGCCTCCACGTTGACCGAAAAACGTGGCTTCTCGCCTGTAAAACTGGAGTCTCTTCTCTCGCGTCTGTCTCGTCCGCGTCACAATCGTTTTTACCTCTAAAACCCGTCATTCCGGGGGATACATATATTCGCTGGTAGCGCCATCTATTTGTGAGGTTGTAACCTCACTGATCGGAGAATATATTTAATTCTCTAATACTTTAAATCCTACATATATCACACATATCACATCCTTTTTTTATGATTCTTCTCGCAATTTTATGTTATGCAAAAAATAAAAATTATTTATGCTTGTATATCCTCACACATTGAATGACAAAAAATTAGAGACATCCTCTTAGACAAGTTGGTCCCACTTTAGCTCTGATCATGCTCAATATTCTTCTTGGTATGGACTCAATATAAATAATTTAGAATACCTAATTGATCCTGTGAGTATGGTATAACGTCCATGGGGATTTCAGGATAAGAGTGGGCAAATTCCACAAAGTCGCGATTCTTTGTTGGTGAGAAAAACCAGTGAATGGAGCTGTTCGTCATCACAAAAGAAACGTGTTGCAGAACTTCTAGGTTGCCTCTTACAGAGGTAATTCCAGAGGTATTTAGTTCACGAAGGGTTGCATGATCGAACTTATTAGAAAAATGCTCCATCTGTTGTGTAGCAGCGGACAACTACCTATACGGGCCCACGGTATATCCACACCGGTGAAGATTGTGGAAGAGAATGTGCCACTTTTTCGACAGGTGCCAGAGAGGTCAAAAGGATATTTGTACGCATAAACTCAGAAGAGAGGTTTGACACGTTCGTCGTATGGTAGTGGACAATGTGAATCGTGTTTTGCGGCGACTGACGCTTCTGTTTCAACGCTGACAATCACAACTTCTAGCGTCAATTTGAGTAACAGATCCAATCTGACCATAGTTGTGGAAAGCCACACTGTGTGACAACACAGAATGGCGTGGAACTTCATAGCTTAAGATAGATGGTCATAGCTGATCCGTACTGAGATGACAATATGTTGGTCCAACGATATATAAATGATCTGTGTTGAGGACCTTTCTTTCTTCTGGGTGCATCCAATAAATATCCTTTATCGGCAAGATAACGTACCAAAACACACAGTACGGATTAACAAGATATTCAAATGCTACCCTAGCAACCGACCTCCTCTAATCTCTCCCCCAGAGAGCACATCTAGATTGTTGTTGGTAGTTGTTTGCATACATTCACCAACATGCTCAGAGGACTAACTGTAGCAAAGGGTTGAAAAACGAATGGTCTTTCATCCCTCAAGCCACAATTTGTATCCTCAATGACTGTGTTCCACGATTGGTTATTAAAATTTACTGATAAAAAATGGTGTTTATGTTAATTGTTACATTTACTGTTCGTTGCTGTTTCTCTATTTACCCTTTTTCAACTCTTTTTTTATACACTCGTTCATAATGTTGCTTTTTGTCTATCAGGTATTGAACAGGTATACTGTATTGCACATCCATTGATTGGTGTATGTATAAACTTTTTCTACACCTCGAGTTACTTTTTCCTCTTTTATTTATGAAAAAAAATTGCGTGAATTCAGAATATCATGCTCTTAAGATTTTATTCTTTTACATATACACTAAAGTGTTTTACATTATTATTGTCTTTGATCATAAGCAATTGCATTTAGAAATATCTTTCCATTAACGCATCTTTAAAAATGAATTTTCCTTCGCTCAAAAAAACGCTTGACCTTATTACTTGTACATTGAGACAAAGTTTATTTAGTTCATTGTCATTTTTTCTTCTTTTGCCTACTGAATGAAACGGATATTTCAGATTGAATAAATTAGGAGCAGAAAACAGAAATGCTACATGCGGCTTATATTTTGTAAAAGTTCAGAATTAAATTAAAATTACCTGAGCTGATATAATTTCTAAAACTAGAACGTCAACTTTTTAAAATGTAAATGTTGATATTTTAAAAATATTTTATTCAGAGAGCAAAATTATAAGTCTATCAAAAAAATTAAAAAATTTTTTTCATTAAGATAATTTTATTCTTAACAAGAAGCCCCACAACAAAAGAAAATGTCCAAATAAATTCAGTGATGGCCAGATAACAGCTTGCAACAAGTTGTATTGAATGCGTACTCAATTTTATGATGGAAGAACGTTAAAATGGCGATCCAATGCGAATATTTTCGCGATCAAATTAAAAATTTAAATAAAAGTTTCGAAGGAGAATTTTTATACTTTTCAAAGACATATAGTTAACGAATCCCTAAATCGACTAGGTGATTCAGATTTGAAATCCATTGAAGTTGACTTACCGGAGTGTTCACAAATATTTGTTTGCCAGTCAGATTCAAATATGAGACTGTTTATACGTATGGGAAATACTTGCTGGTAAAAGCAGATATTTACTGAATTAGTCATGGCATTTACTTTCTTGAAATTTACTGACTTTGGAGCCTTTTGTTAATACACTTAGAATAAGTCATATTTGTTATCAGTCACTGCGAACAAGTACAAAATTGTTTGTTATTAGTCACTGCTTAATCCTGGATGAATATTTGACGAAGATGGTGACGAAGTGTTCAAGGTGACTGAGCAGGAGGAAAACGCCTTAATATACAATAAAAAAATGTCGAAAACTTAATTCAAAGTGAATGGCCATCGAAAACAATTTTATACCTCATTAAAAACTTTACCAATAAAGTCACAGAAAATTCTAATTATTTCTTGAATCGACATATTTTATTAGATGTTCTTTTTTTGACAAAATAATGTTTAAGGAACATCAGAATAGTAAATGTCACATTTATTGGTTGTTTTTTGATTCATTTTTTGAATTCCTCTTTCAGAAAATATTGATTATAAGGATAAAAAACAATTCTTAAGAAAAAACTTTTCGGAAGTATTATAATGAAAAATGATGCAGCAAGTAAAATTTTAATAAATCAAGAAAATACTTTTAAGATCTACAAAATATTTTAAATTAAAATTAGTAAATTTAGATATCTTAAGAATACAATGCGAATCAGCGTAGCTTTTCCAGAATAAGATTTCCTTGTTTACTTTAAATTATATGTATAACATCGTATTTTGCTTCACAAAGAGCTATTATTAATGGTCCTTGTAATTTAGAATCCCAACAAAATGATTAAAAACGCGTGATACAGCCAAATTCTTTGTATAATATCTCCTTCACCAAATTTTCACTTTACGTTACATGAAAAGTTAGAATTCAAATTGAATTCCTCGCGTCGTAATGGGTTTAAGATTTCTTATGTCCATTAATGTGGTTCAGAACTAGAAATTAAAGAACTTTTTTATTTAAACTTTCTCCAATTTTTGTTTAAGAATATGCTTGTGGGTTAATAAAAGAAATTATGAAAGAGTATACGGGCTAAAAAAATCCAGTTCTTTCCATATATGAATAATCTTTATAAAAAAGCATTTAACACACAGCGTTAAAATGGCGTCGTTTTTAACTATATCGCATTAATATCAATTAAAGAACTTTAGTTAGCTTGTTTTATTGAAAATTAAATTAAATCACACACTTGGTGATAAGTATAAATAATTCTATTAAATGTGTCTTTGTCTTTTTGAAATGAATAACTTCATAAGACGCGTTTTGCTGAAAAGCAAACTTAAAGGATGCGTCAGGTTCGGGTGCGTTATGATAATTCGGTTTTTCTCGGCTCGAGAAGGAAATCGTGTTCGGATCGTCGTCTCTCGTTTAGTTTTGAATTGAAAAATTTTTAGGTGCGTGTTTTTTTAAGTAAAAAATTTATGCACACTTTTTTCCGAAAAGTTTATTTTCTTTCTTTAAATTATTACTGGTATGCAGTCCACTTCCACTCAACTTCAGCGAGTGAACTAGAGAAGAGAACCTCAAGCGTAAATAATTGAAATAAAAAAGATTATTCTTTGTAGAAAATCGGAAGAGGGATTCTGGTAGTTATTATTAAATTTTTCAAAGTTTGTAATCAAGCTGCCACTTTCCATTGAGAACCAGAGGTCTTAACGCAGCGATACTCTACTTGCGGCCCACCAAGCCTTTTTAAGTAGCCCGGTCATGGCCGACTGCTTTGAAAAATTTACCTATTTAAGAACATTGCATTAAAAATTTGGTGGGAAATTCTTTGCTAAGAAATCAGATACATCAATTTTACTTTTTGCTCTCGGTGTCGTTCAGGTACGAATTGATATTCTTTTTCTATTTGGAACGGTTACGGTTAGTGATATGGACAATAGTGCAGTTGCGAAAATTTTATGGGTGGGACTAATTTTTAACTATCTTTCATATTTCGCAAGCGAAAAATGTTCGAAGAAAATATATCGTTTCAAGACGATTGGGAGGTTCACCATTTTGTAGTGAAAAACAAACATGGATCAGTAATTGTTTGATTTGTCACGAAAGTGCTTTATTTAAAAAATACCAATGAACAGGGACCATTTACTGACTCTTTTTCTCGAAGATCTCTTTCAAGAGATGAAAATAGGTTTCCTTGAATAATCTTTGAAACAGTAACAAAGTGTTTTGTCAGTGGTAATCTCACAGCGGTAACAAAGCCATCCTATGAAGTTTGTTAAATTATTGATAATCATATGAAACTGTTTACTGATGCAGAAATTGTGATGAAGTTTTTCTTAAATGCTTCTAATTTAGTGTTAGGGACAAAAACAAAAAATTTAAAAAAGTAAAACAGGAGTTATATTTTGATCAATTTTCCACATTTTAAATTTCCAGTGTTATCTAAGTCTTAAAGTATCCCCCGTTTATCCTCATGTTGTGGCCCGCGTGAAATAACTAACATATGTATGCGCTCCGCGTGAAGTAGCTGATATATGTATGCGGCCCAGCAGGAAAATAGGTTGAGTAAAGGATTATCTAGAAAAGGTGAGTTTGATTTTTCCGTTGAACATTCTTTATGATCAATAACTTTAAAAAATGTCACGAAATTTGACTTGCTAGCTGTATTAGAAGAAATCGGTCAAATTGTACATGAATCGTTTAAAATTGTTGAACTAAAAGAAATACTTTTGAAATCCTCAGAATTTATAAAAGATAAGAAACTTGTCTTGGACTTCAGTGCGGACCACAGTTGTGCAACGTAAAAATGAGGACGAGTTGCATAGGTTACGCTTGCAAAAACAAACGGAATGTGTAAATTCAACGTATTATGTTGTGCGTGTAAGTTGAAAGTATTCTCTCATCTGATAAACTCCTTAAAGCAGAACAAATAATGCCAAATGTGGCAAAGGAACAAAAACCCGAAATTTTAAAGAAGTTAATTGATGAGAAAGTTGCAAATATTTTAATTTATATTAGGGATGACAATTAAGGGATTACAAGAAAATAAAAGCATAAATTTTGAAAAAGTACGCACCCTCACCTTTTGTTTTCTTAGAGAATTTTAAGAAAAGTAAACGGCTCTCATGGCAGAAGTTTTCCTAGCCTTACTTAGCATATTTTGTTATATAAGTAATATAAACGATACTTGTGTATTATCGCAACGGTATTGGTGACATTATATGAAAGGAAACACATGGTTGCCAATTCAGCGCGTTCGACATGTGGGAAATCAGGTTTGCCAACTTGGCGAGTTATCTTGAACACTGGAATTGTTGCGATAGTATTTGTACCATATAAACATATATACTATATAAGTATAATGTTTATAAGTAATTTACACACACACACACACACATATATATATATATATATATATATATATATATATATATATATATATATATGTATATATATTTAAATAATTAGACTAATTGCAATTAAATCGTATATACTCATATGAAAATGTATAACTATGTATAATTATTTAACATTAACCCTTTACAGAGAATGGATGAAATAAACAAATCTACCGATGAATGGACACGAAAAAGACAACTACTTAACACCCGCAAACGACAATGTGAAAGAATATGTAATACTTCTCTTTGGGGAATATGAACACTTAAACCACTTTATACATAAACTTCATACAACATATTAGTTTTTGTTGTTAATTTAGAGAAGTGAATTTTTTTGTGTGTGTGTCGAGACTAAATATACAATTCACGATTTTCTAGAATTAAAAACAAAATTCTGTGCCATGTTTTTTCAAACTAGTAGTTTAAACTTACTTGTGTGACATGTAGAAAAATTTTAGACAAGTGTACTAGAGATTTCATCATATACGAAAAAATGATGAAAAATCTCTGAAAATCTAAATTTCAAAATGTGATGTTGGAAAAAGAGAACGTTGTTTTATAAATTTGAGAAAGCAATTTTAACTAATACTTTTTATCCAAATGAATGAAGAATGCTGTGAACAGTTCTCTCTTTTTACTGTCTAATTTAGTTTAACTCTATATTGTTTAAACAGAAAATATAAAATCAATTTTTAATATTTAAATAAATTTGAGATTATTTTTCGAAGATTTTTTTGTCATTAACTCAGAAGAAAACAAGGGAAAAAAACGGTTGTCAATAACCTTTTTCCTTAAAAAAAAATTATAATGAAGCATTCTCCCCTCATTTAAACATAGTTTAAATATAGTACTTTTGTTAAATGCTCCGAAATGTTTTGAAATGATTATATTTAAGAAGTAAGAAAAAGAGAGAAGCTCACACATACTTCATTTTTAAAGAATACTTAGTCTGATTCGTAAATATTTGTATTGCAAAAATGATCTCTGTTAAACTTTCTAACCTCACAGGAATAAAATTTATTAGATATAAATTTCAAGTAACAATCAAATAGTATTTTCTTTTAACAATAAAACATTGTTCAAATCTCAAACCTTTTGATTTTCTCAATGATAAGAGGTAAGATTCGAATAATACCAACTAAATCCTCTTAAAATTTCCTATTATTTTTAAGGTGAACACGTCAGATTGCAGGCCCGTTCCTGAAAAAACTAAGGAGGGGGTGAGGGGGGATCGAGAGCATGTGAACAGGGTTTTTTTTTGTGCACCCCTCAAAGCGGCCGACTCAAAGAAAAGCGGTAACTTGTGACTTGTCGGTACTTTCCGACAATGAAGTAGGAATAGAATGCAATAACATTCATTAAAAAAATTTATAGGAATATTTTTATTGTAAAAATGAATAATAATATGAAAATAATATGTCAGTCTATTGCGACCTGAAAAAAAATCATTTATACTTCCTTATTCCTAAATGTTAGACATGATTTATACCTTCATTGTTTTCCTAATGACTGTGAATTCTAATATTAAAATCTGCTGAAATTTTTATCTTACTTATTGTAAAATCGCACTTAACAACTATCGCATTTATGACGTGGAGATATTCTAAGTTTCTGATGCAGAAGTAACCTGTAAAACTCCGCTACGTCAGAAGGATCAGCAACAATATTTCCAATGGAAATTTTATTTATAACTCCATATTCTAATCTCATTAAATTAAAACTTACCAATCAGCAGACGATTTCTGTTAAGTTTTCTCAGAGAAGTTTCAATGAAATAGATGTTAATTCATTTTCAGCCGGCTCATATTCGTGGTGGTTGAGTGCGATATCACAAGCACCATCACAATTTTCTAAGCAATTCAAAACAAACGCATGCGAATTATGAGCATTAGAATAACAAAAATGTTACAAATTCAGACGAAGTAGTATTGTGATTGATTAGAAAATATAATTAAGCACAGTTTTTATATTATAAAAGTTTTTTAATTTTTTTAAAAAAATATTATTCTTTATTAATTTTTTTCACGAGTATGGTCAGATGTATCTTTCTCTATGTTCAAATGTTTTACTATAAAACTGGAATCCCTTTATATGTTAAAAAAAACTTAAACGACATTTTTTTAATTCAAAACCTAGAAAATTAAAAAGATCTTTTTTTTTTTATTGTAATTGGTTTTATATGTGTATGTGTGTAAGCAAGTTTTGAAGACGTGAACTTTATTTCTCTAAATTAATTGTAAAAAAATACAGCACTACTTTAAAAAGTAAATAAAATATTCCCAAGACTCTCCCTATATTTTATAATATACATATATACAAATAACAATGATTCTAAGAGATTATGATTTTTTTTTTACTTTTATCTAATCGAGACCCCTAAAACATTTTTTTGTAACAAAATGTCATTGTTGAGTGAGATAAAAGTTTCTGGGTGAAGAATGAACGGTTTGATACGATATTTATTAAACTGGCAGGAAATCTGACAAGCATACTATTTCCAGTTCTCCCGTATAAATTTACAAAACGTCGTTCTCCCTTTCTTTTGGATATGTAGTCTTACTATTTTTAACCTGAAGATGTAACATTCTATAACATAATTAAATTAATGAAAAGTTTTTTCAAATTGTCATTTTTACTTTTTTAAAAAGCGTTTACAGGATTCGAACTTAATAAAATGGAGCCAAAATTGTTTCTAATATATTGCCACAACCTGAATACAAAATATCATTTGGGTAATATAAAATCAGTATTGATAGAGTTCGAAATGTCTCGTAAATATTATACAAATATAAGTAGAAATTTATTTTTAAATATTTTATTTTTAAGTAAATTGAAATAACATTAAAAATATTTAAAAATATTTTTTAAAGCTGAGTTTATAATTATAAATGTTCCTCAACTCACTACAGATATTTTATGCATGGGAATTCTGTGATTCGATGAACGACAAATGAATGAATTATTTTCAGTATCTTGAGTCCTTGTAATTATTAATAATAAAAATTGGATGAAAATGTAGAGCAAATTTAACCCTCACCTGTTTTTCTTGGCAACTGATTTAATTTAACATTGAAAACATTTTTTGTACATTTAAAAGTATAATTAAAGTGAATGTAATTATTATTAATAATTATTAATTAATTAATTAATAATTTGTGTATGTATTAATAGTTCGATAATAATATAATTTTTATTAGCCAAATATTATTTTTCGGCAGACGATTTATTTTGTAATTCATTTCTTGGCAAAGGTAAAATGTTTTTCTGGCAATAGAATAGAATTTCAGTTAGTTAATGTGCTGTAAATAAAAAGTTGGTTTTGGAAGATATTCCGAATTAATATTTGTCTCATATTTACCACTAATTCTACCTGTGTGACTCTGACTCATATTCTCTTGTATTAAATCTGCAAAATGAATCCGCTCAAGCAATTCAAGTAACATTTTTTAAATGCATGTTAGTTTCCTTCTGTTTCTACAAAAAGTAAGTAAAACTTTTATGAATGAGATTATTAATTTAACTAATTTATAAAATCAATAACGGAAATTTTTCATTCGATTTCTTTCATACCTGGATGATTAAATAAGCTGCTTAAATGGACGTCCTTTCGTCCCAAGGCTATCTCTTTAAAATCTTCTACCATGTACTAGTATATAACGTATATAATGCATATGTGATATATAATATTTATACATACTACATGTAAAATAAATCATATAATTCATATTTTTCTTAATTGTAATTCATTGGTAATTGAAAACTATAATAAAAATTATTAACTTAACGCTAAAATGACCAAGAAAGGGTTAAAAAACAACTGGCAATATATTTTAAAATCCAGCCTAAAGCATTATTCTAAAATTACTGCAACAGATTTCATACTTTCCACTGCATTATGTGTTTATCAAAGTATCGTTATTTTTATTTCCTTTCGGGGTATTTTGTTTCTTCTTAAAATTTTTTTTTTAATTTGGTGTAATATATTAAACAAATGGACTTTGAAACTTACAATCTGAATTTAAATATTTTATTTTTAATTTTTTCTCAAAACTTTGAATA
Source organism: Trichonephila clavipes (assembly GCA_019973935.1). Classification (NCBI taxonomy): domain Eukaryota; kingdom Metazoa; phylum Arthropoda; class Arachnida; order Araneae; family Nephilidae; genus Trichonephila; species Trichonephila clavipes. Next base: position 64,884 of record BMAU01019467.1, read on the forward strand.
GAATTTAAACAGATAAAAAATATTAACAAATAATATTACTGCAAAAAATAAAAATCATAACATAATATCTCTTTAACTATTTTTAATTTTTAAAAGAAATCTTTCATATCATTATAAAAACATGATTCCTCACTTTACTACTCTTTACATACCATCGAATAATTTGTCGGTATTAATCGCTTTAAAATCATCTAATAAAAATTTCATTCATCAAATTCTGAAAAAAGATAATACATAATACATTAATATTTTACATTTCTTTTATCATTATTAAAAGTGCGTAACAGATATAAATAATCAAATATTTTTAAGAGAGCGTTAAAATGAATATCAGATAATGCAACTGAATAGGAAAACTACATATTTATTAAAAAAAAATTCTGAAGCTCATTCATTCAACATAGGTTGAGAATTAATTAGTGATATTTTCTTTTGATAAAATCCGACAAAGTATTTGTATCTTCTTTAAGATGAGTATTTTTTATTTATTCGTTAAATATACCCATTTCGATTTGAGCAAGGGTTCAAGGATTTACTCGCATCAGATATCAAAGTGAACTCAAAAGAAAAAAAAATTGTAGTATATATTCTCTTTCATGATTGAAAAATACCTTTAATAATTATGCTATTTTTACTATTCATTAAACACAATATCAGTTCATTAATTTATTGAAATTAGACGCTTTCAGAAATTAAGAAAAATAGTTAAAACTTAGAATAGAGAGAATCTGTAAATGAAAAGGAAATGAATGAATGAGTTGGTGGTTTTAAACTAAGGTTCCAATCTCCTGCATTGGTTTTAAATAAAGCTCACTTGAGTTATTTTTATTGTTCTAATATTTTTTATCTGTTTTATATTTTATATTACATAGATAAAAATATTTTAATGATTTAGCCCCCTAATCTTATGCTACTTTCTCACTTTCCTAAGTACGTACATACCACAGATTTAAAATCACCGAAATAGAGGGTAAAATTCTAAAAAAAAAATTCTTACTAATAGCGCATTTTGATTTCAAAGACATTTTCCTTTATAGAACCAAGAGTTTTTTTAATGATTTTTTTAATAGTCAAAGTAGTTTTTAAAGTGACTATGCATTCGTATTTAAAAGCAGTTTGTTCTTTGATTAGGCAATGCATGTTAGGTTTTTGAAAAATGTCAAACAGGAAGATGTAACGGGTACTATTCGGGTTCCTCTATTAATCCTCTTGGAAAAAATATTATTTAACTGGGATTTTAGTTTAAAAACCACTTTCCGGAGAGATGACTTGATTTTATACAAATTTAACTACTGTTTAAGTGCCTGTTGTTGAGTATGTGAGGATAATGGTTAATCGGTGACCGTTAAGTGTGAAATCCAAGTATTAGAAAAGGTGAACAGCGACTGGGTGGTCGCGCGTCTTGAGATTTTTACCGATGTAGAATTCACGAGGAATTGGTGAAGTAAACAACCTTGGAGCTGACCAAGCTATCGGGCTTCGAGAAGGATCATAACAAGAAGCTTCAAATCCAGATAAGTGAATTTCAATAATCTAGTATATCTGGTTAGGGGTTAGGATTTCTAATTGCTCCCAGAGTTAAGCAATAAAATTGTATACTTCATAAAGTGCTAAAGATAGAATAAAAGTAGCTGTTTTTAAGATCATGTCTGCTTCTTCCTCAAACCCTCTAACTCCCGCTACTTTAAGGCCTTGACAAAGGGAAAAAATCGTAAAAAATCTTAAGTAATTATTTATTTGTTTACATGTTACTCTTTTACATTTGTTACATTGTTACTTTTAAGAAAAAAATAGTTACAAAATTAATCAACTAAGATACTACGAAAACTGATTTAGCTCAATGTACGAATAAAGTAACAAAAGATGTTTCATGTGCACAATATTCGTGTTGTTCTGTTTTACATTCAATTCTTACGTTAATTTACGTAAATTAAATTACGTATTAAACTACGTTTTCCGTTTATTCTAACATCAATGTAGATTTAATTCATAGATTTCAGGAAGCTCTCGTATAATAAAAAGGAATATTTATTTTATGACGATACATCTTATCACACATTTTTTTTATATTTTAAAATTTTACAAACTAACGTTTGAAAGAATAACGGTAGCGTATTCTTGGTTAATTAAAATATGGAATTTTTTTACGTCACAACTATTGAATATTATTTACTAAATGATACATTAAAGTTATAAAATTTAATTATAGATTGTTAGAGTCCAATATTTTGAGAGAGGAAGATTCGTTGGCCACCGCTCCCGTGTAAGTTCAAAGCATCTCTCCTCTCATCTTCCGGTCGACGGGGTTAGATTCCTCGGGGGTCAAAAAGGGGTTGCGCTGCAGCTGCAAGATGCACGTGTGGGTGTCGGGTCCAACAAAGATGCAGACCACTCTCGATGTTCGGAGAAGTGACGTTACAGCTCTCGCCCTCTCTTATAGAACTTTTCCGTTGAGAAAAGTTTAATGGAATGACGATGAGACAACTGACAGATTACCGACACATCCCTTCATCAAGCACCACTATATTTCTGAGCTGCAATTTTAACTACTAAAGAAAACGCTGAACTAAATTTGGAATTACTTATTTCTAGTGAGTGAGTGTTCTTGCTAGGGAACTTACACAAATCCATATTACGAAAATGATCAATAGCAATGTAAGAAAACATACTATAACATTAAATAAAAATACAAACACTCCTATCACAATGCCTATTATCAATTATACTAACAACATGTTACATCAAATGCTAGTGTAAGACCTTACACATAAAATATTCTTCGCCACAATACTTAATAAAAATTATACTAACGACATGTTGATATGATATGCGAAGTGTACAGCCTTACACACAAAATATTTTTCACAATATGCCTCTTGCGTAACTAAATACTCATGTATATTTTAAAACCCTATACACAAAATTAAGCATATTAATACATTTGCTTTTCATGGCTTTATCTTCTGACACGCATCTCCATTCGATATGATATACAGTACTAGTAAATAAATAAAATTAATACAATTATTAACCTTTAACTAAAAAAAAACATTATAAGCAACAATTATTATTCATGAGCAAGAGAACATTGTTAACAAGTCCTAATTATCTATCACCGATCTGCTGAGACTATCTGCATTTTTGTGACTTTTACCCGACCGATGTACAATTCTAAAATTATATGGTTGCAAAGCCAAAGCCCATCGCATCAATCTAGGGTTAGAACTAACGTTTCTGTTCAACCACACCAACGGGTTGTGATCGGTCATAACTAAAAATGAATTTCCATCTAAGTAATAATATAACCTTTTAATTGCGAAAACAATGCTAGCACATTCCTTCTCCGTCGTACAATAACGCTTCTCTACCTCTGAAAATTTCTTACTCAGGTAAAGGATTGGATGCTCCTCATCTTGTTCAGTTAATTGGGTTAAAACTCCCCCATACCTGCGTTTGAAGCGTCCGTTTGAACAATGAATTCTCGTTCAAAATTTGGCGCGTACAAGACGGGCTTATCTGTTTGTTTCCCCTTTTGTTCTCGAAATGCGTCTTCACCCTCGGTCGTTCACTTAATTTCTCCCTTCTTTGCTCTTCCCTTCAACGCGTCCGTCAACGGAACAGCGATTACCGAGAACATATTTATATATTTTTGGTAATAACCCGCTAGACCTAAGAAGGCACGTATTTGAGTTTTCATGCGAGGGGTAGAGAACTCTAGAACAGCCTGAACTTTGACCTCGGAAGGGGTGCGAAAACCCTGACCCACAATGTGACCCAAAAATTTGACATTTTGTTGCGCAAACTTACACTTTGAAGGTCTTATAGTTAACTTAGATCTCTTTATTCTCTACAGAACTGTTTCCACATGTTTAAGGTGCGACTCCCAAGTATCTGAGAAAATTGCGATATCGTCTAGATACGTAGTCCGTTCCTGTAGTCCGTTAAGTAATTCAGCCATGAGTTTACTAAAGAAATATGGAGCATTCTTTAATCCGAAACTCATCCTTAGGGGTCTGTATGTACCAAAGCTAGTACAGAAGGCTGAATCTCGCTGAGCAGTTTTACTCAACTGGATTAGCCAATATCCCTTAGATCAGTGCTTCTCAAACTGTGGGGCGCGCCCCCCCTGGGGGGGCGCGATAACCCTTCGAGGGGGGCGCGAGCATCTTGAAAATATAAAAGGCTTAAAAAATTATTTTTTGGAATGAAGTAAAACAAAATGCTTTCTGACAAAATAAAAAATACACATTTTTACACTGATATAAATTATATATATCATCTGGTTTTCCACTTTTAAAAGATTCCACTTCAAACGCTCATTAGCGATCTTTAATCCCAAAACCAAATAAAAAAAGATATTTTGTTTTCTTTGCTGTAATCCCGCGATGAGAGATTTTTTTTATTAAGTTTCTTGTAACCTCTAGAATAGTACTTTTGATTATCATCTCTTTGACCTTCAAACTTACTGGTATGCTTAACTCCGTCTACTTTTCTTTTGGGAAAGTTGTAAATAATATTTTTCTGTTGCTTTTTCTCCCATGTAAATTAGTTTTATGATGTATGGATAAGCATATTGAGCACTTTGAAGGATTAATTGGCCAAGATGTATTTTTATGAGTAATCTGAAATTGCTTTATAAAAAATGTTTTACACAATTATTTTTTTATAACTGACATCGATGTTTTTGTATCGAATACATTTTTTTCATGGGAGCGGTCGCATGAGGCGCTGAATCACTCCAAATTCTGGTAAAACTGTTTATTCGTTAACAGTTTCTTGAAAGTATCCTCCGATATGACAGTCTTAATGGAAACTAAAATGAATTTGTCACATTTATGCCTCTTTTTGAGAGTGGCAAACGGTTTTTTACAATCAAGGTACTTGTTTTGATCGAGTTCCCTTCACGACCACTTTTGTTCAGAAATATTTTCTATGAATATGCTATCCTTTCCTCTACGATTAACTTTGTGATTTTAATTGCTGTGTTGTACAACTTATTATGGTTTATAAATGTAAATGAGCAGAATATAAAAAAATGGGCATCTGTGATCTCTCTCTCTATTGAAGGAAGATGAAACTGATCAAGCAATTGAAGAACCTGATGTAATAATGCATATTAATCGTGATATCGAAAGTAAATATGACAAAAGTGATAGACATGACACGTTTGAGTTGAATTGTAATTTTCAAATGCTGCCTAAAGAACTCTATCAAGAAAATTAAGATATCAAGAAAACTAAGAAGCCATAAATGTAACACTTCGCCTTGTCAAAAAGACACAAGCAAGAAAAGGTTACACATGCTATTTGTAGATCATCAAAGAATAGAAAATTACAATAACGTGAGCAAAATATGACAGTTTTGATTGCAAATAACGTTCTTGTATTGTTAGTGAAAAGTGTCTGTGATTTATGTTCTTTATTAAGGTCACGCACATTTGGAACAGTTTCTTTAGTTTTATTGGATTTTTTCTCAAATCATCAAAGAAAAATTAAAAAGTCCTTTAAAGTAGGTAAGTATATTTTCTCTTAGTTAAATTATTCACTGCAATTGTGATTTTTATCGAGCACAGAAAAAAATAATTATAAAAAAAAGTATTGGGGTGACTTGGTGAAGTGATCGCGCGACCATTAACGTTAGTGTGGAGTGGGCGCATGCTTCCGGGTTAAAACATTTTGAAGGTTTCTCGCTTTAAATATTAAAAATACACAATTATTCTTCATTGGAATTTTTCATTCGTTTTCCTTATTTAATATTAATTCTAAATGCTAATTCTGTGAGGCTTAAAATTACAGTCCGTTTTAAACTATTTATAATAGGAACATTCATTTAAAAAATCATTTTATATTTTTGTATGCATTGTTGTGCACTTGGTTTTACTCTTCTTACAATTAAGCTATTATATCAAGAATAATGTATTATTTTTTAAAAAAATAATGGCAGAACGGGTATTTCAGCCAGTGTACTTATAAATGTATCAGTACTGCACAATGTATTTTATAACTAATTTATTAATACTAATTTAAGAGCAAGTTTAATTATTATTAGTGACTTCCATGGGCTTGTCTTGCAGAGCAAAGGTTTTCAAATGAAGGCTTAATATTAGAAATTGACACTCTGAGTTCTTTTTCTATATTTAGCTGAGATCTATATTTTGTCTTCAAAGCAGCCACCGCAGAAAATCCGGTTTCACAAAGGTACGATGTTGAAAACGGTAAAAGTATACGAAATGCTTTTGTTTTCAGTTCAAAAAATTCATCATCTACTTCTGCCCAAAATTGAAAGAGAGTTTTATTACAAAATTGTCTTTTAATTTCGCCACTAGATGTGAAATCTATGAAAACTTTCTTCTTCGGTAGTGGAGAGCCCTTCTGGGGTATTTTGAAATGGATCTCTCATCCATTCGTAACTTGCTATCAAGTTGTCCTCAGCAAAAAATATTTTTTAAAATTTTTTGCTAACATAGCTAAATGATATTCAATAGTTTTATAAACAACTTACACATGTTGTTCTTCAGTTTTGTAAGTTTTTACACATTTATCCGCATTTTCAAACATTTCTAGGTTTTTTTGCTTTAAATTTCGGCTCCATAATTCTAATTTTCTACAAAAAGCATTAATTTTATCACTCGTGTCAAACATATGTACATTTGATCCTTGAAATTGAAGATTCAATATATTTAATTTCTCAAATATATCGACTAAGTAGCTCAACTTCATCAGAAATAAACCATCTCGAAATTTCTCAGCTTCCGGTAGGTTTTCCTCTTCTAGAAAAATGGTAATTTCATTTCTTAATTCATAAACACGTTGTAAAGATTTCTCGCGTGATAACCATCTTGCTTCACAATAAAATAGCAATGATGAATGCACTGCGCCCATGTCTTTGCAAAGTCCAGAAAAGATTCGTGATTTTAGGGGGGTCTCATTTTTATGTAATTTACTACAGTCACAACTGTCATTAGCACAATATTCAGGCCAGGACTAATTTCTTTGGAAGCCAGAGCTTCTCTGTGGATCATACAATGTGTCCAGATGCACAGTGGAGATTTTTGTTTCACAAGTGCTTGTATACTTTTAAATCTTCCTGACATTGTACGAGCACCATCGGTGCATATTCCGACACAATTTTTCCACTCTATATTTGCCTCGTTTATAAAATTATTTAAAATATCAAATAATGCTATTGCTGTTGCTTTAAGTTTTATTGGTTTACAAAAAAGTAGTTCTTCTACTGCTGACATACCATCCCAAAATCGAACATACGCAATGAAATGAGCATCTTTATTGCTATCTGTGGCCTCGTCAAGCTGAATTGAAAACAATTTATCACGCAACTTACCGAAAAGCTGTTGCTCTACATCTTCAGCGATATCATCAATTCGACGGGAAACAGTATCATTTGATAGGGGTATGGACTGCAACTCTTTGGCAAAATTGTCTCCAAACATAGTTTCTACAATCTCAATTGCTGCAGGCAAAATAAGCTCTTCGGCAATAGTGTGAGGCTTTTTACACCTGGCTATTTTATATGATACTTTGTAAGAAGTAAGTAAAGCTTTTCATTCACTGACAAATTTTTTTAAAAATGTTTTTTGTTTTCCATATGATTTTAATTTTGATTCAAAGAACTCTCGAGGTTTGTTAATGTACTCACCATGAAGCGTTTCGAAATGTCTTTTAAGTTTATTAGGTTTCATACTGTCTGCTGCCAATATTTTTGAGCAAATAACACACAGGGGCTTTTCTTCTCCATTTACTTCAGTAATGGTGAATCCAAAATTCAAGTATTCTTGAGAATATTTCCTTGATTTAATTTTCGGAACTATGCACGTCTGTGCACTTGTTGATGCTTTATTATCGTCGAATGTTCGCTTACGACTTAAAAATTTATCCATGATTTTTTTGTTCCAATTTTCTGCAGTAATACTTAATAGTGTGAATTACAACTAACGCGCAAATTATAAAATGTACATTCAAGATAGATTTGGTAGCTATAGAAGCATCGAATGGACCAAGACTGATTGGAATTGTACGAGGTACAGCATTATTACATGTTTTGCGCAGACGTCCGATAGTTTGGCCAGACTCACGCATACGCCCGCGAGAATGTCAGATGTGATGGATATGAGAGAGCGCAACATAAAGTAGACTATCTTTCAATTTCTACTATAAGTTCACTCTCTCATATATATCTTGCTCACATTTTCAATCGTTGATAAAATACTTTCTATTCATTCATTGAAGTTCAAATACATTTTTTAAAACTTGTAGTGGGTGACACTTCATGTTAATACAGTTCTTTCAAATTTTAATTCATTAATTAAATTTAAAAAAATGAATAAATAGTAAGAAACAAAAATTATAGTCCAAAAACATTTATAGAAAGGAAAACTTTTCGTGCTGTCCCCTGTAACGCAATGGATAGCGCGCTGGGCTTCTAATCTGAAGGACGGTAGTTCGAATTCCATCCGAGATGGCCTAATTTCTAAGAATGTGTGTGATTTCTTCTCTACTTTACTATTTTCTTACACTAATTAAATTTAATTAATGAATAAATAGTAAAAAAAGAATATATTCCAATACCCCATATATAGAAAAGAAAAGGAAAAATTGCAAGGAAAATCGCTTTCTCTTTTGTCGCTTAACATTGTGATTCTGTCATATGTATTACATATTTGTATTAATTGAAACTATTTAATAGAAAGTAACTAAAATAAGTTTTTCTTTGTTGGCCTAAGTAGGAATTGACTTAAAATTTATTTTTTATATTACTTGTTCTAATGACATTTGTACTGTTAGAAATGCATGATGGACGAAATAAATTTTTAATTAAATGTCATTTTGCAATTTGTCCCAATTTAAAAAATGAGAAAGGAAAAATAACATAACATTATAATTATTACTTAAAAGTAATTTGCTTAAAATATATATTATATAAAAGTAACGTATAAAAAATTTAATACTCAAAGTGCATTATTATTGCATTTAATACATTATTATTGGGGGGGGGGGCGATGAAAATTATAATTGAAAATTGGGTCGCCAGTAGTGAAAGTTTGAGAAGCACTGTCTTACTTTATTTATTTTGCAAAAAAGTAGTATACAAACTGTAATACTTATGCTATTAATTGGTATGCTTTATAATTAAGATCGCGTATAGTAGCTTTAGCGTCAAAGTGCATTATTATTACATTCAGTAAATTATTAATGTGTAAGGGGGGCGCGATAAAAATTGTGATTGAAAAGGGGGGCGCCAGTATTGAAAGTTTGAGAAGCACTGCCTTAGATACAATTAAGACGGTAATAAATTTAGCCGCCGATACTGTTTCTACGCGTTCTTCAATATTCGGAAGGGAAATATATATATATATTCCGTTCTAATGATCCCGTTTAATTTCCTGTAATCAATACATAGACGAGGTTCTTTCCCAGCTACCTCAACTAAAATCATAGGGGACATGTAATCCGATTCTCCTGCCTCAATGATTCCTAATTTTACATTCGGTTATTGATTGATTTGATTGATTGATTTAATATTAACGTCGCACTGTTCAGCTACACGAGGGCTTTTGGCGACGGACCACGTAATTTTGAACCATGGTCAAGTGACGTGGACGACACCTGAGCTGGCACCCCTTCTCCTAACTACCACACCACACCAACGGGAGGACGTTTCAGCTCTCGACAGATTTAACGTGCATCGCTGCCCTACACGGCGGGTCTTTAGTGGTACTAGGATCGAACTCGTGACCAGGCAAGCCACGATCCGATACCTATACCACTCGGCTACCGCGGCCTTAACATTTGGTTAATTTCGTTTTTTAAGATTTCATTTTGTCGGTGCGACATTCGATAGGGCTTCGTCCTAACTGGTTGATCGCTAACTAACCGGATTTCGTGTTCAAGCAGATTAGTTAAACCGGGATTGTTTGAAAAACATTTAGAGTATTTATTTAATAATTCGCGCAGTCGATCCATTTGTTTGTCGTGAAGGTGTTTGTTCAACTCGCTAGCCTGGATTACGTCCTCGAAATCATAAACGAGAGAATTGTTTTCTAAGTACGGAATTTCTAATTCCTGGTCTGCGAGAGAGTTTTTTGTTTCATCATTAATAATTACGTTAACGTGTTCTGGCCTTTTGTAATATGGTTTTAGCATATTTATATGATAGATTTGAGATGTTTCGCGTCTGCCGGAGATTTCGACTAAATAGTTCGTTTCCGAAATTTTATTTAAAATTGTCCCAGGACCTATCCACTGCACTGCTAATTTATTTGCTCTGGATGTAGCTAACACTCTAGGACTAAATCCCCATCCTTAAATTCACGTTTTACTGCGTTTTTATCATACCAAGATTTCCGCTTAACTTGCATTTCCTCCATTTTATTTAAAGCTACTTCTTGACATCTTTTTAATCTATTTATTAACTTAAACATATATTCAGTGACGAGATCACCTTCTTCTTCCGGTTCCATCCAATGTTCCATTACTAACGTCTCTGGGGTTCGCAAATTTTTCCCATACACCAACTCTGACGGTGTATACTCTGTACTTTCGTGAGATACAGTCCGTAACGCTAAAAGAATTGACAGATGTTTGTCCCATTCGGAGCCTGCATCTAAACATAAGACTCGTAAGAGTCGTTTCAACGTTCGATGAAATCGCTCAACAGGGTTACTCTGTGGATGATACACAGAACTATGCCTGACAAGTATTCCCAATCTTTCAAAAAACTCGGTAGTCAAAACACTAGTAAAAGAAGTACTCTGGTCACATTGTATTTCACGGGGAAACCCCATCCGACTAAAGATGTTTAACAGCGCATCTGTGAAACTAACGGAACTAATATCAGACACCGGAATAGCTTCAGGGAATTTTGATGACATGCAAATGGCCGTGATAAGATATCGATTCCCTTTAGATGTGATCGGGAGAGGCCCACACGCATCAATATTTAGCTTAGTAAAAACCTCCTGAATAACAGGGACCAATTTTAGTGGAGCTTTCTTTTTATCATTGGGCTTCCCAGCCCTCTGACACTGATCGCAAGTTTTTACAAACTGTTCCATATCTCTATAGCAATTCGGCCAGTAAAAATATCGGTATAATTTGTCTTTGGATTTCGTAATTCCCAGGTGTGCAGATGTTCCCTCATGACACAAGGATTTAATGGGGTCGCGCAACCCTTCCGGCACTACTATTAACTTCACCACGTTACCTAACTTATCTTTACGATTTTTGACCAATAATTCATTCTCTAGCGAATAAACCTGATTGGTAACCTGCACTTGACTGGCTTCCTGTTCGTATAAGGATTTAATCTCCTCGCTATTTTTTTGAGCATTGATTAAATTTTCTCGCGTAACCCTTTCCGGAACATATTCCTGTAGTGCAGGTATTAAAATTTCGTCCTCTGCATCCGAAGAAACAATTATAGCCTCATCCTCCCCTTTCTTAGCTTCACCACTATCTATTCCCCTTTCTTCTCTAGCCGCTTTGACTTGAGACCTTGTTTGGACAACATTCAGTATTTCGACTGGCAGTAAATTATAGCCTAAATTTCCTTTTATTAGATCGGCCGTTTTATTTCCAAGCAAATATCGACCGTGCTGATTTAAGTGATTTCCACAAACCGCTGCCTTAGTTTGCACCGTTCCAAATTTTCCGGAAATTTCCACGACCACCAAAGGTAAACAAACTAATTCTGGGCTTAACGGTTGTTTTACCCAAACATTTTCACCAGAGAAAGAAGAAGGATTTATGTATTTTGCACATACTAAATCTATTGTCGCTCTCGTATCTCTAAGAATGTCTATCTCGTGACCATTCACAGAGCCCTTTGTAGTATATGAATTAAGAAAATCCGCGTTTTCATTTCCTTCAATATTATTGAGAGTTTCCGTCATTTTGTTTTTTATTAATTTAGGGCAAACGGCTTTTATATGTCCGGGCATATTGCAATGATAACATCGTTGTATCACGCGTTTTTCAAAAGTTCTCTCTCTAGTACTCTCCGGAACAGAAGCTCCTAATCTGGGGGAAGTTTTCCCAAATCTACTTTCTTTTTCCTTGACTCCAGAGTATGTCAAAATTTCATTATTCCTGCCCAACCTATCCATGGGTTTCGAATTTTCCTTTCGGGCGTCCTCATAATTATCAAAAAGTTCTACTATTTGAGTAGCTGGTTCAAAGTTTGCCCAATTATCTAAAAAATGATCTTTTATACTAGCATTGGCGCGTTTTTTTAATTAATCTACCACCATTAGATCTTTAAGATCTTGAAACGTATTTATTTCTATATATATATATATATATATAAGCCAATCAGCCACTCATCTAGATAATTCGTAATTTCAAAAGTGAAATCCTTCCAGGTGCTATCGGATTTTTTCTGGTGTTGGACAAATTTTTGCCGAAAGACCTCCGGACTTAACTTGAATCTTTTAAGTAATAATTTATTTACATAATCGTAATTTTCGGCTTGTTTCTCTGGTTCGCGAGCAATAAATTGCACGATCTCTAGGGGTAACAAACCCAATAATTGCCCCACCCACTCTTTCTTTTCTATTGACGCCCTTTTAGCCTGGCGTTCAAAGATCACTAGATATAAACTAATATCTGACTGCTTAGGATCGAAATCTGGGATCAATTTTTTTTAAGTTTAAATTAGAGGTTAGAGAACATGTATTTGTAGAATTGTTTGATTCATCGTTTACCCTAAATCCGGATTCTATTTTAAACCTTTCCAAATCAAATTTCAGCTGTAATTCTTTCTCTTTTAATGCCTGCTCCTTTACGAACTCCTCCAATCTTATTTTTTCAGCCCTTTCTAACTCCTCCAATCTCCTTTTTTCAGAACTTTCTAACTCCTCTAATCTTTTTCCATTTGCAATGATAGTCTCATACAGATCTTTAACAAATTCCTCTTCATAACCTTCACTGTTAGTGATTGCAATTTTTATGCTAGGGACAGTCATATTTAAGGTGGCATTTATTCCTAATTCCTCAGCAAGTTGCAACATGTCTTGCTTTTTTCCTTTACCAAGGAAAGCCATTTTTTAAACAATATCAAATAAATGTCACGCTAAATTTTGCACTATTGTTACTATTCTCTATTAATACAATAACACTGGTCCCATGCATACACAGAAATACACAAAGAAAAACTTAACACTAAAAATAATCAAAATCATTAAAGAGACTTAAAACACAATAAATCTTAAGCTAAAATTGCACACAATGCTTGAAATACAATTACAATTCTCTAGAAATAAAATAACACTGTTCCCATGCAATAAAAAACACTAAGTATTTCAAAATTTGTAAAGAACATTTTAACCAAAATTCCTAATACAATATGCAGTTTGCAACTCAAAAATATAACAGTACTCACCCATTTGAAGTACTCAGCTTGCTGTCAGAAGCAAATTATGTGCAGTAATATGGCACTAGTGGCTTTGAACTCTTCCATGTGAACAATGGTCCTTTTGACCAATCTTGAATCTTTCACCCTTAACAAAAGTGTGGTCAGTTTGGCCAGCCTTGAATTCACTCGTGGCACGGCTTCAAAGATGAATTCAATCGCAGCACGGCTTCCGAAGATCGCTTTCCGTCCGGACATTGTGTGTGTGTGTGTGTGGCCGTAAACACTATAGATCAGTTTGATCTTCTTTGAGCAGGACGCTCTTTTTCTCCGAAGCTGAATTCAATCGCAGCACGGCTTCCGAAAATCGCTTTTCCTTCGGATACTGTGTGTGTGTGGCCGTAAACACTATAGATCAGTTTGATCTTCTTTGAGCAGGACGCTCTCCTTCTCCTAAGCTGAATTCAATTGCAGCACGGCTTCCGAAGATGTCTTTTTCTCCCTGCGTTGCGGTCCGTCCGTAAAAGCCCAAAATTTCCTCCTCTCACGGGTCCTGAATGCTAACTCTTTTTCCCAAAGCGCTGCCACCAAATCTCTAAGCTGTAACGTTTGAAAGAATAACGGTAGCGTATTCTTGGTTAATTAAAATATGAAATTTATTTACGTCACAACTATTGAATATTATTTACTAAATGATACATTAAAGTTATTAAATTTAACTATAGATTGTTAGAGTCCAATATTTTGTGAGAGGAGGATTCGTTGGCCACCGCTCCCGTGTAAGTTCAAAGCATCTCTCCTCTCATCTTCCGGTCGACGGGGTTAGATTCCTCGGGGGTCAAAAAGGGGTTGCGCTGCAGCTGCAAGATGCATGTGTGGGTGTCGGGTCCAACAAAGATGCAGACCGCTCTCGATGTTCGGAGAAGTGACGTTACAAAACCTACTTTTATTAAGAACGAGAAGTCCAAAAACTGTTTTTCATTACATAGTGAGAGATATTGCTTTGATTCTTAAATGAGACTAGTGTGTGTTTTTAAATACATATTTTTCGTTCTGATTTTCATTTGATCACTTTCTTTTAAAATTGAAATATCTTGTGTTAAGCTAAATTTATTTTATCGAATTTGCTTACTTCATCAATTATACTCTTTTATATGTCTTTCAGTTTTTTTTTCTTATTAAACAAGAAAAAATATTTGAACTTTAACTTTTTTGAATGTTTTATTATAAATCATCTCTAATCACACACACGCACGCATGCACATATATGAAATAAATAATCATTTCGCATATTGTGTAGCGGAAAAAAGTGTTTTTAAAAAGCAGAACAATTTTAAATTTCTTTTCATTGATTCCGAGAGAAAAAACGTTATTTGATAGTAAATTCTAAAATATTACTGCTTTGAAGGTAAAACCTTTTAGAACCATATATTCATAGAAACATATTTACACTTTAGCATTGATCATGGTACCCAGAGACGTCTTAAGACATCTTGAGGCCCTTGGTCCCATACATGAAAAAGTAGGCCCTGGACCCCTACACAAATGTAGGCCCTACCTATGACCCTTAAAAATAAACAATACACAGCATACGTTGTCAAATACTCGTACAAACAATAACCTGAAACAAATAAATGTGGATGATTTACAATCTCACATACCAGCTCGACCAACTGCCGCCTTTTGACTGAATGAGTAATGAAGGTATATGGTGGTAGGACTAAGCTTAGGACGACGGTCATCACATGTAGCCGGTTGACATATCGTCCGAAATTCTCACTTTTCCGCAGAATACAACCGCAAATAACATTTGACATTTGAAATTATTCGAATTATGACCTTCTTAAGGCTGAGTCGAGACGAGGCCCTGGGCCCAATTGGCTCCTATGCCTTAAGACATCCCTGGTGGTACCCAGGTTGATTGAGTAACGAACTCGTATCCGATGAATAGCGGGTTCGGGTCTCATATTTCTAAGCTAAAATTGTCATAAGCCGGGAATAATTTACAGTAAATAAACAGTGGTTCAACGGCCTTCTTTTGACAATATTTGTTATACGTTTCTATCTATTTTTACCAATTATAAAGCCTAGCGGTCGTGACTACAAGTGTATGGCTGACAATGTATCAGTCAAGACACGTGTTTGAGTCCTGATTCCAGCAAACACCCTTTACGTAAAGGGGTTGATACAAACTAAATTTTTCGGAGTTTAGAGTCCTTAAAGTGATTTGGCGTGGATGAAGAGAATAGAATGCCACAGCTCAGGTGACCTCCTTTGACCGTGACTCAAAATAACGAGGTGCATTGGTTGCGGTAGCGAGATTTGAATCACACAGAAGATGGTAATTATAGATATGTTTAGTTCAACAATTCAAGGGTTCACTTCACATCGACAGTGTTTTTTTCCGTTGTTGTAATTTTTAGCCACAATCAGATGACGAGGTCAGAACTTGAGATTGCACCCCATTGACGACATTCACACCATGGAAATGCTTGTTAAATCGGTCATGCGTCTTTTAATGTATTTTGATTGCAAAAAACTCCTTTTATATTATTTCATGGCTATATGCTGAAAAATAACCTTGTTGCTTAAGTAGTTACTAGAGATACTAAGATTTTGAAATTTTGTCGTATTACTAAATCTTTAAGAAAGTTTTAACTTAGTTCACAATCAGGGAAAAGGACAAATATTAAGAAGAGTGTTTATGAAAAATTTATTTAATAATTGATCAAAGTAGAATTTTTCTAAAATAATTTATTTTCACAACATAAAACAAATTTTCATTATCAGTATTATTAGTTAATTTGATTATGGAATTTTTCTAGTTCTCTTTTTCCGTTTAAATAATTATTCTGATAATTAAAATCTTATTTTAATACAAAATAAACATTTTCATATTATCATCACTTAATTTATTAGGGAGAATATTTATAAATTATAGAAATACGATTGTAAAACCTATAAAAGTATATCATTATGCATTTATTAATTAAATATATGTATCATTCTTATCGCATTTATATTATAAGCAACCTGAATATCTGGCAAGAGGCTTAAGAAGGGGGATTGGTCATCTCCTTGTCTGGGCCAGCAATACCCAGATCTACAAAAATGTTATCTTTAAAAATGTCAGTTGCTCAATGTAATATATAAATAAATCAAACATATTTTTTCAGGAATTTAATCTCTCTCCATTTCACTGAAAAATCTAATTATTGCTTAGAGGATCCAATAAGTAATGCACTGCATTTGCAGATGAAATGATAAAAATGGTTTTTAAACTCTTATCTTAGACCATTAAAAATCTTACATATTTCTTTTATCACTGTGTTTATCTAACAGACAAAAAAATTCTTTGATTTTTTTCCCTTAGAATTTTTTTTGATAAATTTAAATAATTATATGCTTCAATGCATTTTTAGAACTTTTTGAAGGAATGAGGTTCTCCATTTTTTCTCTTTATTGTATATGTCCCACCATTTGGATTTCGCAAAGTTTATTATTTTTTATAAATTCGCTTTACAAGTGGATAGAGAATACAAACAGGAAGTAATTTCTTTCAGTTTTTCAAAGTTGTTACGAGATAACTGTATTCGAATGTAATTTGTACATTAAATATTATTTAAATAAAGATATCAAACTACCTATATATAGAAATTAAACTCTGTATTTATTACGAATATAAACCTTTAAGGAAGTTTAATATTTCGTGTTTTCTGTGTTCCTCTAGAATGTAGATATTTTTGCCCATCTTTTGATACTTTTAATATAAACTGCAGTTCTTCACAGAAAAAAAACCCGAAAATTTGTAGAAATAAGGTTTGAACTCAATATGATGTGTGAAGAACTGCTTACATACTTAACAATTTTAAACAATAATATGCTCATATTTATTAGAAAATCTCTCTCAGAAGATACCTTGATATTGATTTTTCAATTCCCACTATTAGTTCACTCTCTCCCTATATATTTATATATCTTGTTCAAATTTTCTATCGTTAATAAAATACTTTTTATTCATCTAATCAAGTTCAAGTACATTTTTTAAAACTTGTAGTGGATAAC
Organism: Trichonephila clavipes; assembly: GCA_019973935.1. Classification (NCBI taxonomy): domain Eukaryota; kingdom Metazoa; phylum Arthropoda; class Arachnida; order Araneae; family Nephilidae; genus Trichonephila; species Trichonephila clavipes. Next base: position 82,314 of record BMAU01019467.1, read on the forward strand.
AGTTGATGTTAATACAGTTTTTTCAAATATTAATTCATTAATTAAATTTAATTAATTAATTTTAGTTTCATATGGGAGAAAAAACTAAATTTGTTCCGAATGAAGGTAATAGATGGGCATTGATTATCCAACTACCAGGTATGAAAAGCTCAACTTGTTTTTCAAGAAGGAATTGATTTAAATTTTTTTTTACATTACTTGTTTTTATAAAAGCGTAAAAACTTTTCATTAAAATTTGCTAAAACAAGTCAATTTTATTTACTTTAATCCATATTATTTGAACATCCCTTATGTGAATTTTTACAATGACGATAGATATAATCAAATCTATACAATTACCATCAAAAAGTTTTGCTGGTTAAATCATATAATTCCCTCAGTTTCATCAGCATTCATTTAAAAGGAGGGAATGCCTCAAAATGGAAATTTAGAGGCTACTGATGGTGAATTTTGTTTATCATTTTCTCAAGACAAATACTAACTTCTTATAAATTATCACCTAAGCATACTTTGTTACTAGAAGAGTACGAGATTCGTCTCTAGGGGGTTCTTGTGCGACTTCAGAAAAACCAAGATCTCAACCTAACTTCTCAGCCGAGTTAGTTTATTTGCAATAAAACCCAAGTTACACGGGTAAACTTTAAATCCTTATTGTAACGAATTGCTGAAATGAGGAAGCATCATTGGGTACAAATTTTGCATCTAATATAAGAAATATTCTACATTAGATGTTCCTGCAATTGAAGGTTGAGACCCTATTTAGATTAAAGATGAGTGAGCGTTTTGTAAGAGAAATTGACTGAGTTTAGAAGTTGTTTTCTTTCAAATTAAAAAAAAAAGAACGATTCGGTATCTAACTATACAAGAGAAATTTTCACGCCAAATGCTACTTAATTTCTTGTATATTTATTTCCATGTGCTCAAAATTTACAATTTATTTTTTATGTTTTCCCCTATGTTTGCTATTCATTTTATTATTGTGTCATCAAGAAATATAAATAAGTTGTGTGTGCAAAAAAAGTTGTTGGTTCTCTTCCAAAAATATATTTTTGTTTTTCGTTCGCAGTGTCGATAATTTTTAAATGCATAATAACACGAACTTGACTGATGTTGTAATTTGGATTTCTCCTTTAAGATGCAAAGTTTTTCAAAATGTCTCGAATAATAGTTTTTTTCTTCAAAAGAATATATAATTTTAAAAAAGACTAAAACAATAAAAAAAAACTTTTCGAAAATGAAAATCTTAAAGTGATAACGAATCATATATAGAGAAGAAAAATGCAAAACGCATTGATAGTACTTTGAATTGTCTTTTACTTAATTTAAATATGGGTGAATGAAATATTGTGTTAACCATTTTAATAGAGACATGATTCCATGTTTTCTCCATTTCAAAATAGGAAAGTGAATGAAAATAATTTGTTAAACCGAGGAAAATTGTCTGAAACTATTCCTGGTACTGCAGAAATAGCATTTTTTTTTAAAAAAAAGTAATCGGCATTTTTTTTTTGCTTTGTTAATCTAAGAAAGTTTAAAATTTTTAGTAAACAACTAGCTGGTATACCCGTTCTTCGTATAGGTGAATTAAAAATTAAACAATACAGATTGGAGAATAAAGAAGTTTTTAATGAGTTAATTTTAAGTAAATTGCAAATTAAACAACAACAACAAAAAAAAAGCTTTTTGCATATTTGAGCTGAACAAAAAATCATATTTGCTAAATTTTAAGTCTGTAGGTCTAATAGCTGATAACAAGGATTTTTTTTTACTTATAACGTCTAGTAACTCCCTTGTGGATCGATTTTTGAAAACACCTTCTGCTCAGAAAAAGTAACATATTGTTACAAATTTTGTGTAATGAAGTTTTAAAATAATGTAAATAACTTATATCTGGATGTGTAATACGTTAATATTACTTTCTATTGTATTTATTTTACGTAAAAATTGTAATATTTGTATGCAACACTGTTCCTTACATTGTAATTGCGATTCAATGGAAACATAGAGAAATGTTGGCGATGGAGCCAAGTTGGCATCATTTTTAGCGACCATGTTGGCAACTTGGCGATGGATTGAACGGTGCAGAAGTTGATATCCTGTAGCGCCACCTGGTGGGGAGCTGCTACAAAAAGGATAGCACCCTGAAGTCACTTACCTAAGCTGTAGGAGAAAACGATGAATGTGTGTGTGTGTGACCAAGACTATTCATGATAAATCTAATTTATTATTATCAAAGATAATATTCCAGAACAAGTATTCTATAAAGGAAACCCTTGGGAGTAAAATAAAGAAAGCAATAACTATACGTGAATAAGCGCACGCAATCCGAATAGATTAACTTTAATCAATCCTATCCTAGTAATTCTCGATTCACTAACAGTAGCTAAAATCCGTTATTTAGTCAAGATGCGTAATTCTAACTCTTACCATTGTAACACGGTGTTCAGCTGCTACGCTCCTTTTGACCTACGATTATTAAACTCTAACTTTATATACACAAACGAATTTGCATCGCATGGTTTATTCTTGAAAGGGATGGCTGTGAAATAAACGTGAATGCTAGCCCAAAGATTCCCCAAGAGGATTAGTTGTTGAAAGTCGCGTAAAGCCCCGTCACATCTTCTCCACAAAAAATACATGTACATGCTAATTTTCATAGTGATTTGTTGAACGGTGTTGGAATGAAGCGAGGTCATTTTTACAAATATCTATATCTATATATATATATAGATAGATTAACAATTAAATAATATGTAAAATAAATTATCTTTAATTTTACTATTTATGTTTTAATCTTCAATTCTATTATTTTATTGATACTTGTAAGTGAATAAACAACGTGCATCTTTTATGTTTTCTGATCAGAATCCCATTCGGTGAGAATGTGGGAGACCATAATTAAGCATTAAATTTTCCATATTGATTAAATTAAATTAAATTTTTAAAGTTATTGGAATTAATGCAACAGTAAGTGAGAGTTCAATAACTTGAAGTGGATTTACTTAAAACAAATATGAATTTTTGGTGTGGTTTTCATACAGTCAAGTTTATTTTAAAATTGTAGCAATGGTTTTGTGATATTATAGCTCCTTTTTCACTTAGGAAAACGAAATGATAAAAAAAAAATAGACAATTGATTTCGAAATCATTTTTCTCCTTGTTTATATATTTTAATCTTACAAAAAAAAACATACACTGCTCGGATTGAAATTAATATTTCCCTTAAAGTTGTTTTATTACGGTTCAATGTTTCTATTTATTCATTATTCTCACTATTTGTATGAATATTTAATTAAAACAAGATGTTTTTTTATTGGTTTCATAATTAATTACTGTAAGTCGAAAGATGTATATAAAATTTGTTATTTTCTTAAATTTTTCAGAAATGCGACAAACTTATTAAAGGTAGTGTTTTTCTTAAGCGAATTTTTAAAAACTAATCAACTATGTTTAAGAGAGTTTTCTAACTTTAAATCTAAAATTCACTCTTTTGTTCCTTTTACGTTTAAACTTTTAGCGATTTGGAAGGCATCCTTTCATAATCCTTCTTTTAACGTAGAGGGATAAAGAACGAGAGAAATTTGAACTTATCGGTGAATTCACATGCATTGCCTATGAAAATTAATATATTTTCTGATTCAAATATTTTTTCCATGTAGTTTTGATGTTCTTAATTTATTATTTTTATATATTTTACATTTCTACTTCAAAAAGTTTTAATGAATATAACTATGAGACAGTCTTCAACAAAATGCAATAAAATTTACTTTTTTCAGCGTTATGATATGAAAAATCTGGCTATTTGAATTTGAATTTAGTTTAATTTGATTCTTTGAAAATTTGAAGCGATCATATTCAGATGCTAACGATATTTATAAATACACTCTGTAACAAAAAATATTTGCACTCCCAAGAAAACGAGCTACTTTCACGAAACTTAACATGTATGTATAGTGTATGAACAGATAAGTAAATGATTGCAAATTCAGAAGAACGGATTGTTAAAAAAAGAAGATATGACATGAAAAAGGTTACCAATCAGTATGTAGTATATACATCTGTGGCAGTTATACAAGCCAAAACACGGTGTGGCATCGAATCAATGAGGTCACTTAGACTTCCTGTGGAAGATCATGCCTTAATCTTTGCAACCGGGCAGTGAATTCACTTGTATTTGAGGATGACTACCAGTGCCTTCCAAGCACTTCTCAGGCGTACTCTATTGGCGAGAGATCTGGTGATCTGGCAGGCCACAGGTGTACGTCATATCCTTGAAGACATTGCTGGGAGAGTCGCGTAGTATGTGGAAGAGCGTTGTCTTGCTGATAAATGGTACCAGAGCGACTTGATAGCATAGGCAATATAACTTGGCGTTAAAATGTCGTCCACGTAATTGCGTGCGTCAAAGTGCGTTGGAGGACGACTAGAGATGATCTTATGTTCCAACAAATCACTCCCCATACTGTCACACCTTGTGTAATCGCTCTATGCATCTCGGCAATAATGTTAGATAGATCGCACCGGTGACCTGACTGCCTCCATATATATATACATTGGTCATCAACACTGAGACTGAATCGGGATTCCTCGCTAAAGACCACACGTCTCTAGTCGGTCACACTCCAGCTAGCCCGAGGTTGGGAAATATCCAATAGACACTGCCTATGATGTAGGGTCAGTGGTAGGCGCGCGTCTCATGTCTTCTCCGAATGATTTCCTTTGATACAACCTGATGTCTGGAAAGTGGTAAATGGCGTCGAATCGATTCTAGCGATTTTATTCATGAAGACGCGGCTGCTCTTGTGATTGTGCGATCATCGAACGCATTTGTGTTCCTGGGACGCCCTGATCCTCTGCGACGGTAGACTATCCCTTTTGCGATTCAATGTTTACAACACCGAGCAACTACCCTATCGCACCGACGGAGATTGAGGTCCCGATACACCTGTTCCACCAACCTGCTTCTCTGAAGCCTACTATACGCCCCCTCTCAAAGTTCGACAGTTGTTCGTACTGTCGCCGGTTACATCTTCAAGGAATCTCTAGTTTCAATATCGTCCATCCAAGTTGACAGATTTGTTTGAATAACCCTTTGGCACGAGCAATCATGCTTTTAATCTCTTCCAGGTGTGCATCTCATATGCGCAATAGCACATTTACCCTTGTCTCATTGGTGTCAAAATTTTAATCATTTGCATATTTCTTTCCAGATTATATTTCTGTCAGGTTTCTTGATGATAGCTCGATTTCTTCTGGGTGCATATATTTTTTTGTAACAGCGTGTACTTCTGTTGTTTCAGCGTGTATCACTACAGTTTTTATTTCTAATAATTTTATTATGTTTTTATCATTTAATAAGTAATTTATAGGTCAATAGGTCTTACATTCATGAGATAAACTTCTTGGTTGTTTGTAACAATCAATGGATGATCGAATGAAAAAATAACTTTTTTTGTAATTTCTTAATGCACGTATTTTCCCTAACTACTAACAAAAAAAGTTATACGACACTTTTTTCTGTTAAATGGGTTTTATATACGTTCCCTAGACTTCCTTTATGTGAATACCATAACACTCAATTAACAGAAGGTTTTCAAACTTTTCATTTACAGACTATTTAAGTGAGCAAATATTTTCAATGTAGCTTTTTATTGAGGTGTGTAAGCTAGAAAAAAATGAACTAACTATATTAACATTACTTTCCTATTCATTGAAACAAAAATATCATATTCAGGCTAAGGAGCTAAGAATTGCATTTTGCACTTTAGTTTAAAAGTGAATTTTGAGAGCTTTTTTAATGCTTTGGAAAGTTGATCCATTTCATAGAAGTTGCTTCGCATTGTAAAATATATTTAGTTCTATTTAAATTTCTTTTCTTTTGAACTAATTTTAATTGACTATTTAAATTATACAGTAGTCATAAATACTATTTAGGTTGAAAATTCTCTTCCATATATTATTATCCTCTTCTTTAATTCAATACATCGTTCACGCAGTTCTAATTTATTTGATTACTTAATTTATTTCCTGATATACACTCATGTCCATAAATTAAAGATAATGAAGTTCAGGCAAAGAAAGAGACAGAAGCAAAACAAATTTGACTTATTTGTAAAGTCTATTTATTAAACAAAAGGTAAAGAGCAAAAAAAGATGCTATATGTTTGACATATTTAATAAAAATTGCGATTTTTACTCTCTGGAGTAAATTTCAAAAAAAGAACCTATTTACAAAACACAGTATAACATGGTTAGTATGATGGTTAATACGGAGTATGTCTCCCGGACGATGCAATACAGGCCTTATAACGCCTAGGCATGCTCAGTATCAATTTATCAATCTGATCTTGGGGAATATTACACCACTCATCAAGCAATGCCCTCTGAAGTTCCGGTAGACAGGTGGGAGGAGGTTGACGGGCTGCAATTCGTCGGCCAAGCATATCCCACACATGCTCTATTGGATTCAAGTCCGGTGAGTATGCTGGCCAATCCATACGGGTGATATCCTCCGATTGAAGGCATTCGTCTACAATGTTTGCACGGTGAAGACGGGCATTGTCATCCATAAACAGAAATTCAGCACCCATGGCGCCCCGAAACAAACGTACATGTTGTTTCAGAATGACATTCCGATGGATGTGGCCTGTCATCGTTACTTTCTGAACATGCAGGTCAGTTCTGGAACCAAGAATAATTCCTCCCCAAACGCGAGCTATCCTGCACCACCGTAACGGTGTCGTTCAATGGTGTTCTCTTGGTGGTAACGGGTACCTGACGCTCTCCATATTTAAGTCCGGTGAGAATAAGACTGCAAACTAAACCTGGACTCGTCGGAAAACATCACACAAGACCATCGTTGTGGTGTCCACAACGCATGCTCTCTACTCCAGGTTAATCGCAGGCGACAGTGAGTTGCGGTAAGTGGAACACATCTGACAGGCCTACGGGCATATAGACCAATGTGCCCTAAGCGTCCGTACACGGTCTGCTTTGAAACTGTCGTACCGGTAGCTGAAGAGAGCTGACGAGACAGGTCTGATGCTGTGTTCCGTCTGTTTCTTTTGGAAGTAACTGCCAAATACCGGTCCTCATTCGGCATTGTAACTCGGGGGTGACCTGTGCTGTAACATCTACTCACATTACCATCATCTTGGAATCGTTGCCAAAGCCTGGAGACACTCTGGGCGATTCCAAGTTCCTCGGATACTTCCAGCTGGGTACGTTCACATTCCAGTCGTCCAATAATTCTACCACGTGAAAAATCCTCCCAATGCTTCCTTTGTGCCATAACTATGCGGTTATTGCACTGAAAGGCTTTTAAAGCGCTTGTGAACAATTTTACTTCTTTGCCACCATTCATTATATACCCCTCTCTTACACTCTCGTCATTGTGACGTACTATCCGCGCCATCTGATGGTTTCCTGTAATTTGCATATTCTTCTTCAAGATGTGTGTGATAATTCTACAGGTGAAATTTTTATTTTAGAGTTCAATTTCTGTGTGATTCTGAATTACCTTAATTTATAGACATGAGTGTATTTTGTATAATCGTTTGATTTTAAAATTATGTTACTTATGTTGACATCTTTTGTAATTATTCTAAATATGTTTTTTCAGTTGGAGAAAAGAAATGTAATGCATAACCGACGCTGGTTGAACTTAATATGCAATTAATTTTTGTATATTTTCAAGATATCATTCATTCAGAAATATTTTTGATCATTTGAAGGATTACAAGAATAAAAGGCGTCCATGGAATAAACTTTGGCTACTATTAATCACAAAATTTAATACAGTGTGATGTGACCCACAAAGTCTCTACACAAATAACATCCAAAAACTAAAATTCCACAAACTAAGATTTTGACTTGGATCCGACGAGGAAATAAGTGCTGAAGTAATCGCACCAATTATAGATATAAATGTGTCACAAATATATTTATCAATTAGCTTAAGTTTACTACAGGAAGCTAAGCCACCATGCATTACTCTAAAGAACTAAATTTTATTTATCTGATACCACCAAAATGGGACTTAGATCGTTGTTACAATTTTCCTAAGCCTTAGAAGTCTCTTGAAACAATACTTTGAATATATTTCATGGAAATAATTCACTTAAGTATCAAATAAGAGGGGTAGGCTTGCTGAAGAAATAATTACCATTCAACTTTAGCTGCTCTTCAAATCCCTCTACATAGAACTACACATCACGTTCCTTTAAAAGAAAGAGGCAGTTAAGAACTTTAAATAAATTTACAGAAAAACCTCAAGCTCGTTTAAAAAAGTAAACCTCGTGAGATAACCTCTTACATATGTAAGTACCATTTCTTTTTATTACACTTAACAGGTTGATTCAAAATTGCTGTGACCAATCTTAAAGGCATGTGTTACTATTTATGGATAATTTCAATCGCTTTACTGCTAGTTCTATTTTAAAAACGAAGTATTTAAATTACTAATCTAACCATTTTTAGTTGTGGAAGTAAATTACGGTACCGAAATTAGATCCTCAAATTCGAAACGAAATTTTATAGCTTTTGAAGGATGGTTGTTCAAATTCTGTTATAAATAAAGCATTTAAAAATCAAAAAAGACATTTTTCTAATGTATTACTATCTAAAATTTGAAACGAAATAAAATTTGGCTAGCAATCAAAAGCCCCAGGAAGAATATGCGAACGAAAGGAAGTCCTTAATGAGAAAGAAAAAAAGAAGTTGAAAAGAATTATCGCTGTAGAAAATCCTCTGCTTCAAAAAATTTTGGCAAAGAAACTACAGGTATCTCAATCGACAATTTGTTGTCAAATAAAGAAAATTTGTTATAAAAAGGTGAATGAACCAGTCTGTCATCAAATGTCTGCAAAGACCGTAGAAAAACGAAGAAAACCCTCTTGGCCTCTTTATTTAATGTCACCCAAAGATTATTACAAAACATGGATAACATCGGAGGAAGCATTGTTTCATCTGTTACTTATCCACAACTGGCGAAACGAAGACACAACACATTTCACTCCAAAAGTATCGCAAAGATGTAGCTGTTACGCAAAAGGCAAGTTAGCCGTCAAGTCTTATGATATGTATGGAAATGCCCTCTCCAGGCTTAACAAAATATATTTTTTTTTTTTGTAAAACCAAAGGTTAAAATTGATACTTCATAGTATCAGGAAAATTTTATAAGTACAAGTATATGATCAAGGAAAGTAAACGTCTTAATGCGCGCGCGCGTTTGAAAAGAGTTTTTTTCCCACTAAGATTCTGCACCAAGCCATACTGCAAAATCAACTATAAAATGACTGAAAAATAAAAAATAAATTTTCTTTCTTCTGAAAATTAACTACCATAATCCCCGACTGTGCTCATTGGGAATATTTTTTATGGGAATACTTAATAAACGATTAAATAGATGAAAAGTAAAAGCACTTCAAGAGCTTCAAAAAGCAATCAATTAATAAGTTAGAAAAATTCCCTAAAAAATGTTCGAAAAAGTTCTGTTGGCTTCACCTAAGTGTTTATGTAAAGTGTACTATGCTAAAGGAAGCCATATTGAAAATTTCATGTAAATAACTTAATTCAATAAAAATTTATGATACTCTGAAAATGGTCACATTATTTTTGAATCAATTGGTATAAAATTCTGGAAGTAAGTTTTGGAATATTTCAGAAATTGTTGGATATTTGGTTAGTCTTGAAATAAAATTCGTAAAGCTAAAAACTATGTTATTTGATGACTCGATAAATTTTTCGACAGTTTACTATAGTTAGAGACTGGCATTAATCTTTCAACTGAAAATGACTTATAAACTTTCTATTATTTCATCATAAAAACTGCAAGAAAAGTGTTTTTGAGATTGTATCTCCAGAAATTTTAAACGGCAAGTTATCACTTTTTCAGGTACAATTAAATCTTTTGAAATATTCTTTTAATTGTTTATTTCAATTTCTCTGATTTCTTTATGTTTTTCCACATATCTTTTGGTAATATTTAAATTTACAGTTACATCTAAATATGAAGTGACTCTGACGTAATATGTTATATCTTTGAATCATTTCTAATTTTGTTAAAATTTGTGTGTATCTCAAATATAATTCTAATCTGATAAATCTTGGGATTGAGTATGCTAGAGATAGAATTCATAACATCTTTCTCCAAGGCAGTAACGATTCGATAACGGTTCATAGTTTGAAATGACTTCATAAAGAGAGAAAGTTCATAAGTCTGAAAATGTTGTGACTAGCTCACGCGTCTTTTACTTCACATGTGTCCTTTGGGTTCTTTGAGGCCAGAATTAATGGCAACTCTTTTCCAACAAAATCCAAGAAGTGAAGTGTGAAAGAAAGATGCAAATTAAGAACCTTTTAAATAGCAGAAGTTAGAGTAAGCGGGATGGAAATTTGTGGCAGTTGATGGCAAGTAGAGGAATGTTAATATAGTTCGTGGTTCAAGTTTAGATAAGGTTACGTGGCGGTGATTAGAAGTTATAAGTGATAAAGATATAGAGAACCAAAAGGTGCATACCAGTGTACGCAAGTAATTACAAGATTGCCTTTATGATATTTCTGATTGATTCTTCAGACTGCAACAAGGTAGGATTGACTATTTAATATTAGCATCAGTGATTGTATTAGAATTGAGTTTAGGCGATTCAGTTATTGATAGTGGTCCGAGTTAGGTTAAATCGTTATTATCTATATATATTGTGAGTTGCGTATTTTGCCATCGTAGATTCTCTCACATTAATTATTATAATTTAATTTGTTAGAAGTTTAAGTTGAAAATCTTAATAAAGATATATTAAGATTATATGTATGCCTCTAGTCAGTGGCGCACACAAGGGGAGGGTCCTGGGGGTCCGGACCCCCCCAAAGCCCTTGATTTTTTTCCCGATTGATTATAGTTCTAAGTACATAGTACGTAAAATTTAATTTTAAGTATTTGTTATTAATGATTAATTTTATTAATTAATGCTAATTATTTATTCAATAATTAGTTTTTTACTGTGTTTTGTTCCCGAAAATCGACAAAATTAAAAGAAGCATGAATAGTGAACTTTCGACCCTGAACCCCCCTTGAAAAATTCCTGTGTGCGCCACTGCCTCTAGTTCTTCCGTTAACCCTACACCTCTAGCTCACACTGACACTCCGAGAGATATTCTTCCAAGAGGGGGAATATCACAATGTATTCCATTTTTATTCCTGTTTGTAGTAACTAATCCAAAGGACTGAAATTTGTAAACGATTTGTAGGGGATTATTGCCCAAAATTAAGGACACTTTTGGAAATTTTTGTGCTTTTTAAATTCGTACGCTTATACAAAAATGTTATGCTTCACACAATATAATGTTTTGTTTATCATTTTAAAGACGATTCAATTCTAAATTCAATACAAAAAACAAAATTCAAATATTTGAAAAACAAAAAGAGGAAGAAGAGCTTAAAGCTATCGTCAGTTCATCGAAACATAAGAAGCTGTAATAAAAAAATGAAGGCTGCCCCATTAAATGTTGTTAACTCGCTACTATCATCAGTTCTTTTTTATGTAGATCGATAATTATTGCAGCTTAATCTTTTTGTTTTGAAAATGTTTGAATTTTGTGTTTTTGTATTGAATGTAGAATTATATGCTCGTTAAAATGATATACACGGCTTTGCATTGAGGAAAATGTAACATTTTCTGCATGTATACAAATTTAAAAAACATAAGAATTTCCAAAAGTGTCCGCAATTTCAGCCACCACTGTTTATTCATTTAAAGGTTGCAAAGCGAACCCCCCCCCTTCCCATATCTTTGATTCAAAATCATTCCTTTACAGGTATAAGCTATCAAAAAAATTTTTTTTTAATTAGCATTTGTCATTTTTTCCATTGGCTCTCTTTTGATTTTATTCCAAATACTATCTTAGCTTGTTTACTGATTCCAGAGCAAATATATATATAAGGAACATATTTTTCATTAATAAATGCGTCAATTTCGGTAGATTTTTTGCTTACAGTGTTTGGCAAAGTTTTTATTTTTTATTCTTCAAATTCTTTCTTATGGGGATTATTTATTCTTATGTAGCGCAATTGAGGGGATTGTTAGAATCGATTGGTTCGAATGACTAGTATGGTTAAGTGTTTTTGAGAAAAACCTTTAATCTTAAAGATATACTACGGAAACCTGTACGTCACTCAAAAATCTATAATGATTAAATAAGGTATATCTTATCCATGTACCTTAAATAACTTTTTACGTGGTCTCACACAGGGTTTTTATTCCCTTCATAATCCTGGATAACAAACACTGGTAATATTCCGCATTTACCTTCTCATCAGATAACATCTTCTTATTGATACATTTTTTATTCCATTGGGCTCCAAAAATTAGTCATCTAAAATAAACTCAAATGGATTATTTCAAATTTTAGTTTATTTCTCCATTTCAATTTATTTACTTTAAAAATTTTAATATTTTTTTTCGAAATTTATTTAGTTTTTTTTAAATTTTTAAATTGTATTTAATTTTTTTGAAATGCTTAGATACTTTTACATAAGTACATAATGATTTATGATTTATACATATCGATCTTATATGTTGAACATAAAACTTTGCAACTTGATGTGGAAATTTGTCAATAATGCCTCATATTTGTTTTTGCTCTGTCGCATTATTTATCGAAATTGCCCAAAAAGTCCAGTTTCCCTCTTTTATCTTAGGAGTAGATATAACATCATGAACTCATTTATATTAAACAATCTTCCCTATACATTAGAAGTCAGATGAATTATACGAAGATAGCGAATGAAATGATTTTTTTATACAAGTATTGTAAAATGTTGACTCTGCTTTAAGCTTTTTCTTTTCTTTTCCTAATGGACTGCATATTGGCAACTAAGCCTTTGCAATCACGACAAATGCCCAAATTTGAGAATCATTTCATAGTGGCGGCTTTCGCTATCAAATTTTTGATACTTGATTAATTTTAATTCAAGCTCCCGGCGGATGCTAAATATTGCCGTGATTTAATTTTACCGAGAGTACCAGAGGAAAATTGACACCTAAAAATAATTTATCGCATCCAGAAAACCTATCGACCCCAGCCGGGATTGAACCCGCAACCGTGAGCTTACGAAGCGGACACGCTAACTCTAAGCCACCGAGCCGACATTAAGCTTTCAATTGCTTAGTAGTAGATAGCATGAAAAAACTAGATAAATTTTTTAATTTATAATTTTTTTGTTCATTGAAGTTTTTTTTTTTTTTCAAAACCGTTAATTTTACTTGGTTTGAAAGAATATTTTCTTTGATTCATGTAGTCGCACTATAATAAACTTCCAAATAGGCTTAGGTTTTGGCTAATTTTTTATAATACTACTGAAAACAAATTACATTGTTTTCAAATGAAAGTATTTTAATTTGTTTATTTTTATTAAAATAAGCTACTATCCTATCATTTGAATAATCCAGTGCACATTGTCTGATTAACTAACTGCTGAAGGAAGAGACTGTCAACGAAAAAAACAATTAGGAAAAAATCGTTGCTAAGCTTGATTTTTATCAGCTTACTTATTTTACTACGTTTTAGTAGAAACAAGCGTTTTCTCATCAAGAAAAATAGCCTTAAAACGTTAACAAAATTTTCTATTGTCAACAAAATGTGTTTTTGTGACTTCATGTTAAAATTCTTCTACCAAGAAATCCTGGAGGGAAGAAAACCAGACTTCCTTGCAAAATAAGCTTATTTATTAAAAACGTAGATATATTTATTCATCTTGTCAAATATATTTTAATGATGTTTTTGGAGCTTTTAAATTCTGTGGATAGTTATACTTTCCTAAGAAAAATTGGATTTATTATACTATTGTAAGGATTGTATATGCTTATCGCTTTTTGTGTGACAGAATTTCTTGTATTCATAGAATTTTGATATCAGAATATAATATATAGCTTGCATAATAAGCAGATTTCGGTACAAAAGTTTTGCTGTTGACTTTAAATATATTCTAAGGAGTTTTAAAATGAGATAAACAAGGAAATTATTATTTTTTTTTTGTACTCGTGACAGTGATTGTATCTACAACTTCGTTGTTTTTATTTTTCTTTTGGTTATAAAAAGGAAAGAAAATAAATCTACTTCATTAAAAAAAAGTTCTTTTCTTAGAATATACAACTGCTTTTTCTCAAGCATATTTTTTAAAAAAACTGTTTTTACATTCATTGAATTTTGGACTCGAGAAGTCCTGGAATAAAGTTTCCGCGTGCTCCATTGAAACCAAACTGCGATCAAACTGGCCATCTGATGAGGGAATTATTTGTAAGGCCTTTTCTATTGCGGCGTACTACATATTTTTTATATAAATTAACCCCTTCCAGATTCATTTTATTTATAGATTATGGATAAAAAAATATCAATTTTTAATTCGTATTTTCAAACATACATAATAGCAACATTCACATACAAAATTTCCTAAAAATTAATGTAAAAAAAACCTATTCAAATAAATGAGTAATTAACCTTTAAAGTTGGCCTTTTGTATGGTAGAAATCATAAGAATTTGGAGTCAATTCTCACTAACTATAAATATAAAGCTTAGAATACCTAGCTCTTTTTTATCTTGAATTATAAATTTTATTTACATCTTTTGTATTTACATGAATGATTATGAAATTATGAATCAAAATTGGATCGTGTACGATAAATTCGAAAACACGGCACTGCACATAACCCAAAATCGCAATCTGGACTGCAGAATCTTGTATCTCTTCTTACCCTCTTCCCTTTACTGTCCCTCTTTGAGCAGCAAATAATACATTGTCTTGTCGGATTAGTTTTCTTCTCTGTTGGGGAAATGTATTCAACAAGATAGAAGGGGGTGCTCGGCAAAAGGATTTCCTCTTTTTGCAAAAAATTTCTCCGAGTGGTACTTTTCAATTATTCGAAACCATAAAAAGCACATGTGAAATAATTCGGGAACGACCGATTGCACAGTGTGAATTTTCACAGTGCCCGAGCTGCACTCGGGGTGAGCCAGAATGGCACGTTTCGCTTGCCCGAACTCAGCTTGAGAAAAACCGGGAAGGAATTGATTATATTATTTAGTTAGGCACTGTGTTTTTTAATATTATTCAAACAAAATACAGTCGACTCTCGATAATTCGAACCTTCGATAATACGAACCTCTCGCTGATTCGAAGTATATGCTCAACCCCTAGAAAAACTCTTGATATTTCGAACTAAAACCATACGTTTTGGTACTCTCAATATTTCGAAGTAAAATTTGTGGTTGGCCAGACTACAACACGCGATAATTCGAAGTTATCCTATAAAACTCTCGATAATTCGAACCTTCAATATTATGAAGTTAGATTCACTTCCTGTACCTAATTATCCCACGAGCACTTTTTTTACTGAACTTATTTTCAGTCCAAATTGTGCATGTTGATACATTAACTACTTTGTTTATTATATTTCAGGTATTTGCTAAGCAGAATTTTGATTTATTCCTAAGCCATCTGTTTTTTCTTTTTCCGTTGTTACCCAAGCTTTAGATGGATAAAGCAAAAACTGCTTTCTTTTTTATTCACTGTGCAGTAATGAGGGATGCTTCCTTTTACAAGTATTGCACAATAATTTTGATTTGCGTTGAGTATTTATTACTATAATAATGAGTCACATTTAAACAGATGTTTTTTTAAATAAAGCACTCAAACTACATCCAAGATAATTCAACAGAATCGTCTTATGGCAGAGAATTCAAAGCGAGAAATAAAACCTTTATATAAAAATGTATGAGGCAAATACAGGAGAGACAGGGATTTAACCTTATTCTATTATTTTTTAAAAAGAAAGAGCGGTAATGTGCCACTAAGAATTTCTCCACGTGCTGTAGTTGTCGACCCCTGCTATTAAGTATACCCCGTAGCTGAGTGTGAACCGTGAATACGCCTTGTATTCATTTTAGAGATTCCAAATTTTAAATTAAAAATATTATTTTACTAAAGTTGTGGTGATTTACGCATCCTACCTGTTAATTTCGATAAACCTTGTGCCACTACTTTACACCTCACCTCAGTGTCGACTTATCACGCGAAAGGAACGACATGTCTTCTTTTAAAAAGTATATGTGCTTAAAACAATTTCTGAAAAGCAAAAGGTGATAGAATCAGTTGAAGAAGGTGAGAGGAAGGTCGATGTAGCCAAAGCATTTGAAATCCCACTGAGCTCACTCTCCACTATTCTGAAGAATAAAGAGAAAATCTTTAGTACATCTTCGAGTAGAGTGCGAAAACGCGTTAGTAAAGGTAATTTTCCACGTCTTGAACAACAGTGTTTAGTTTCATGGATGAGACAGTGTCGAGGACAGAATATTCCGATGGGTGGTTCTTTATTGAAGGAAAAGCCTAAAACATTCGCCAAAGAATTAGGAATCGAGTTTTTGGCTAGCGAGGGATGGCTTAGAAATTTTAAGAAAAGGAAGGGGATAGTCTTCAAAAAAATGTGCTTGGAAAGCTCAAGTGTCGACATTAACGTTTTTTCTAAGTGGCAGAACTCGCTTTCGGATCTAATAAAGGAGCACGAACCACGTAACATTTTCAACACGGATGAAACCGGACTCTTTTTCAAGTGTTTGCCAGAAAAAACATTTACATTCTAAAAAGAAAAATGCATGGAGGAAAACATAGCAAGGAGAGGTTAACTATTTTACTGGCTGTAAACATGGCCGGCTCAGAAAAGATTACTCCTCTCGTCATAGGAAAATCTGCAAAACCTCGGTGTTTCAAGGGCATAAACTCGTCCCCTACCAAATACCGCTCAAACAAAAAGGCATGGATGACCACCGAACTCTTTAATGAATGGTTGGTCTCACTGAACTCGGATATGAAAAGAGAGAAACGACATATTCTCTTATTTTTAGACAACTACTGTGCACAATAACGCACCACCTTTATCAAATGTGAAACTTCAATTTCCCCCTCCTAACTCTAACTCCCAACTTCAATCACTCGACCAGGGCATCATACATAATTTTAAAACTTTTTATCGGCATGAAGTCGTTGAAAGCGTTTTGGATAACCTCGAAAATCAGCAGCATGTAACTACTATTTCTACTTTAACAGCTTTGATCATGATTGACAAGGCTTGGAGAGCTGTTACTCCTTTGACAATTCACAGCTGTTTTAAAAAGTCAGGCTTCCCTTCGCTGAATCTGGTTGATGTGGACGATACACTCACTGAATATAATGCTGAACCAAGCTCTTCCAGAACAAGATTTGACGTTTGACGACTACGTGTTGGTTGACACGGACATTGCTGTATGGGGAGCTCTATCTGACGCTGAAATTGTGGCTTTGGACCACAATAATACAGAAAGTGATGAAGACGAATCGGAGGAGTTGACTCCGGTAACTCTGTTAGAAGCTAAAGTGTCACTAAACAAACTACGCAATCCTTCAAAATCATGTTGATGCAGACATTTTACAGGCTTCATTTGTTCTAGAAAAATCTATTGACAAAGTTAGATTGAATGCCTTAAAGCAAAAAAAAAAGATAACAGATTTTTTCGACAAAAAAGATTAATTATATAGAGTATGTATATTTTTTTTATAGTTGTTTTCAAGACATAAATGTATTCTTTTAATATAGGACTTTTAACTTCTGTTTTATTTTTATACTGTATAAAATGTACTTTAAAAAACTATGTACAATTGTTGCTTTTTACATAGTTTTAAATTTAAATGTGTTAGAAAAAAAACTTTTCGTGTATTTTGAGAGTTTTTTCCTACCCTCTTGATAATTCGAAACTTTTCATTGGTCCCTCCAACCTCGAATTATCGAGAGTCGACTGTATTTAGTTATTAGGTTTAGGTAGTATATTTGAATGATATATTTCGTGCATGATTAGCTTAACTCGTTATTTAGTTGTCTAACCAAGTGGAAAGTTTAAGTAGTCGATTACACAGAAATTTTCTTTAATTATAAATTTCCTACATGGCTACAAACATAAAAGCAGTCCCAGGCGTAAATACTATTTTTAGACAGAAGGGAAAAAAACTGAATATATGTGTGATACACGAGTCTAGGCCATTGTTACAAGAAAAAAAATTTTTTTAAAAAAAATGACTAAAACGATAGCGGACAAAGAGAACTACAATTTCCTAACAAATGAAGATATCCTCAAGGCCTTCGAGTAAACTGCACGAGAAATCTTAAAAAAAAAGATCTTTTATCGAATCAACAAATTCACCCATACTCACTCCGAGATTTTTTGTTTATTTCGAAACACATATCAGTAGCATTTTTCTACAGAATTCTATTTTTTTCTCGAGTGAAAAACTATTAGCCTCGTGGCAGGATGCCCAATTGATGAAAGATGGATATCAATGACAGGGCTACGGGGGAACCGCCATTAAAACCTCTAGCTCCGTGTTTATGCGATACGGATATCTTATCTTACGTTGATGAACATCCACGTGTGGGTGGATTGCTGTCGAATAATAAACCAAATAAAAATCAGGGTTTCGTGTCATTTAATCTGATTAGGAGACATTTCAAAACTATCAATGTCTCCATCTCTTTGCATTGCTATCGCGTGAGCGTAATTCACGCAATGCCTTCTTCTCAAGTGCGTCGCAAATATATGCATACGTTTCCTTCTTATTCTAACTGCAACCTTAGGCAGCAGTGCAAGTGTGATGTCATGATGTTGACAAATTATTTCATAAAAAAAAACTAGCCACGAATCCTTCAGATTAAGCTCTGACATGAAGAAGACATTGCAGAAATTCGAAATGTGCTAATGGTATGAAAATGCTTGCAACCTCAAGTAAATCCGATACGAATCAAAATGTTTCATAATCTTGAATTTTCTGTACACCATAATACTACTAAGACAAAACAAGCAAAATATGAACGCAGTACAGAATGTTCTAGATTAAACGAGCAGAACCGAGGTCTCACAGCAATTAAGAAATTTATTTTTACTGTAACTTTTTTTTAAAAAATACACATAGAATGTTTCAAAGTGGCTGAAAAAATACAGTTCATTGGTAACAAACTCCCGCGTAAATTTATTGCGTTTTACACTGAATATTTTACTTTTTCATCAGTGTTATAACAGTTCTTCAAAGCCTTTTCTGAGGATTTCTGAATGTGAATGATCAAAATTGAAGGGAGAGAAGAATGACCAAAGAATTTTAATATTTAGTTTTTGTTAAATATTAATAAGTTTGATATTTAATATTTGTTAAATATTAAAAAAGTTATAATAATTGCATATTCCAGTAACCC
This sequence comes from Trichonephila clavipes, assembly GCA_019973935.1. Classification (NCBI taxonomy): domain Eukaryota; kingdom Metazoa; phylum Arthropoda; class Arachnida; order Araneae; family Nephilidae; genus Trichonephila; species Trichonephila clavipes. Next base: position 101,583 of record BMAU01019467.1, read on the forward strand.
ACTGTCTAATTGGGAAGAGATTGTTGTTATGAGTTACACTACTTTCTAATGAAGACCATAATTAACCATCATAGCAGTATTATGTGGGCTTAACTTGAACTGCGACGATTTGATCGTAGAACAATATCCCTAGGTTTTCCAATTCCGCACTAATAACCCACATATCTTTATTGTTATTTATTTGTTATGTTATCAAAAGCATTTATTGCACAATGATTGTCAGTCTCCTACATATAACACGTTTCCTTAATCTTCTCAATCTTCAAGGAGTGCATGTCCAAAAATCAATGTATACCTTTTTTTCAAGCTGGAAATCAATAATTATTAGTCTCTTAAACTAAGACCATGAAATCATATTGTTAAATAAAAGGAACTGTAAACTTCCTATTTCGTTTCGCATACGTTTGTCTTGTCTAAAAAACTTTGAAAGTACTAATTTTTCCCTAATTAAGCTGGAACCGGTATAAAATGAAAGGAAGCTAATAAGAATAGTGCTCTAATAAATATCTGCAATTTTTTTAAAGTTTTTAAAGCCACAATCGTGATTGAACTAGTTTGTAGTGTTCATGATATTTCACGAAACGTTATCGAATTCCAAGTAGTAGTAGTACTATGAATAAATTATAGTTTAAAAAATCTAAAAAACACGCTTTTATGGTTGATTGAACTAAAAAGTAAAAAAATGTTTCTTAAAATGAGAATAAAATGACTAACGAGAAAATTAATGCCATTGGGGTTGAGAAGCGTGGGGTGCTCTATTGTTATATTTTCTTACTAGTTCTATTCCGAAATGCTGAGTTAGTGTAAAAATGTAGTACAAAGCACACCCCATGCTTTTATCCCATTGACATTAATTTTCTAGTTAATTATTTTATTCTTATATTAAGAATTTTTTTTTTTTACTTTTTAGTTCGATTAGCCATAAAAGCATGTTTGTTATTTTTTTAAAACTATAATTCATTTTTCATTTTTTAGTTTGATCTACAATAAAAGCATGCATTATTATTTTTTAACTATCATTTATTCATTTATGAATTAGTCTTAAATGCGTCATTTTTTAAAATCTGGAATACCCATTGATATCCTATCAGAGCTTCGATACGGCCTGGTTTATTATTTTTTTCACAAGCACGAGTCTTTTTTTTTTATTTCCATTTTTCAGTAAAAAATGACAATTGTTATGTTATGGTAAGAAATTGGTGACGCACGTTTTCACTTTTAAGATTGTAACTTTCTCTTTTAGTCTCCAAATCTGGAAATGGGATTTGGAATTAGTCACCAAATCTGGAAATAGTATAATGGATTAGTTGTCAAATCTGGTAATTGTTATTCCTGATGATCCTGATCAGGACAATGGAACAAAATTATTATATTGTCATCGGTCTTAGATAAGTGTGTAAAATTTCGAATTCATCTTTTTAAAGTGGGTAAAAATCGAGTTCAAAGATTCCGTAACATACAAGCGAAACTTATAAAAGCGTGGTAAGAAGAATTTAAATTTGGAGCTTATTGTTGATTTTTTTTCTGTAATTTTCGGCTTCAAACTGTGCAAGTCTTCGGGAGGCCAGCGTCGGATTAAGCGACAGGGAAACCCCTAGGCCAGGGATGGCGAACCATTCATGGCACGCGACACAATATTTTGGGCACACCAGTGATTAAAATGTGTGATTTGCATTTTATTTCAAAATAACAACGTTCACTACAAAATATTACGAACAAGTGCGAGTGATCAGTCGAGGTACTGCGGGGAGCACACTTGTTTGTCATTGTCTTGCCTTAGTTACGTCGTGGACTACAATTGCTTAATCCGACTACCCTAAAACCATGATTTTTTTCAAAAATTGGCAAATTTTTTTATGACTTTATTTTATAGACCATTTTATTAACTTAATAACAATACCAAGTACTTTATTTTCCCTTCACTAGAACAAAAACTACAAGCGTTTTAGTAAAAGCAAATGCCATAACTTTACACAAGCAGTCAAACTTTAAAATGCGTTTTACTCGAAATGTGTTTTTTTCGAAAAACTCAAACGGGGACCGCGATTGCTCAAAAAGTTTTGAAAATAATTAGCTGAAATTTTTTGCTTATGTTCTGCATAACAGTAGAAGTGTTTTGATCTTCAGATTTATCAATAACTGTTTTATTTCAAAATTTGCAGTTCTTTATATGAATATAGTCAATGTTTTTTTTAAGCAATTTCGTATAATGACTTAGATAAAGTGCTCTAGTTTTTGTAAAAATTAAAATATCTCTTATCCTGAAGGTCACTTCAAACAGGAATAACAAAGTAACACATCAAAATTGAAAAATTGAGAATTTGTTCATAAAATCTTTGCACAGAGCGGGCCCCGTTTATGTAATTTTTCGTACATTTTTACTAGTTTTTTCCCATTTTAATAATAATAATTTTTTTTCTTTTACCAATTTTAGGATTTTTTCCTTAAAATATACTAAATACATATAAAAATCACAAAAAGATCTCCATATCTCCTTTTTTTCAAAAAAAAGTTGTCGCAAGTAGTCGGATACCTTAAAATGTTAAGTTTGTCTACGCACAGCGTAGTCTATTTTATTGATACAACTGTATTCTAAAGTTTATTTGCGTTAGATTTATGGTTTTTAAGCGTTATTTCACATGGTTAGTTCAGCCAAAGAAATAAAAAGGGCAAGATAGTAAGTGTAACAGAGAATTTCGAATTTGGTCAATCTAGAGTAATTATTAGTAAAGGCGAAAGAGTGATGTGTTATAAATTCTGAAATATGTATAGTGCGGTATGCAGAGCATCGTATGTAAAATGACATTTTGAAACAAATCGCAAATCCTCTTGTCAAAAAGTGTGAACCACAACTAAAATAATTAATTGCTTGAAAACCGATTGGCAGATGACTCCAATTGAGCATGCATTCTACTAAAAGTAATATCTTACAATCCCAATATAAGTTATTTGACATTCACACAAAATCTGCAACAACACAACTCGCACTGTTACTTTAACTTGAATTTTACGTATAATAAAATATTTACAATTATACAGTGCAAAAGGTATTTTTTCGTAGTAAATAGCGTTTTGGGGGTTCTTAGTATATAGTTTTATTATTTTCTCAATAATCATCACTAGTAAAAATTATTTGACGGCACGTCTGTACCTCATTTAACACTTCTATAGAAAAAAATGGCACGTTGATCCAAAAAGGTTCGCCCTCCCTGCCCTAGGCAGTTGAATTCTCGGGGCCCTGTAGTCTAATAATTTTATTATACAACATTTTAGGAATATATTTCATTGCACAAATAAAATAAATTATCAGCAAATTAAAAAATATATATAACTAAACAATAATTATTTATTAGAATCTGTAATAAAAAAACTAACTTTTGTGATAAAAAATAGCTAAATATTTGGTTTTCTCAATTTTTTGGGGCTCCTGAAAAGCCTGGGGCCCGTAGGCAATTGCCTACTCCGCCTAATGAGTAATCCGGCACTGCGGGAGGCGAATTTTACTTTTTTAAATCTCTATCACAGGGGAAAATATTTGAAAGTGCAACAGCTTTCTTCAAACTTTTACGCTAAGTCAATCAAGGATATTCAGATTTATTTATGTTGCACGGTAACCTTTGTTCTAAAGGGATTTGATTCTCGAAGACTTTAAATCATTATAAATTAGGATGACAAGCATTCAAATAATCTGACATTTTTAAAAAAAGAAATTTGTCCCAAATCTTATTTATTTGGTCTCGAGTGTCTAGACTTTCCTACATTTTGAGTATTTCTCAAAATGTTTATCACATTAGAATTAAAATAATTAAGCAGTGATTTTACTTCAAAAATATTGAGCGAAACAGTGACAGCACAGGAAAGTTATCGTTTTCGTAGTTTCTGATTAACCTTTGTTTTAAATTTTCCGTGAGGGGAAAAAAATTCCTTAAATCATGTAATGAACTCTACGGAACTTAATATTTTTTCTTGGTATTAATTTTTTTTAAGAAATAAATTTTAAATACTTTTTTAACATATGCTTATAAAACAAATAAAATAATTTCTTTCGCAAGTTAATGCGATTATTTTTTTTCTATATTCTATTATTAGAATAAAGCTAAATGTAGTTTTGAACAATTTTCTTTTTCAAGCAGAACTACAAGCTGAATATTACTCAACTAATTATTTATTTTAATGTTTTTTAAACAGTTTGCGATGAAAAAAAACTTTTAATAACTTTTTTAAAATTGTTAAAATAGAAACATTTTTTGTGGAAACCAGACACATTTTTCTTGACGATTTGACTTAAACAGAAGTATAATACCAGAAGCCATGGAATAGCAATATGCAAATATTCAGATGGTAGTTGAATTGCGAAAGAAGTGTATAATTGAGCAGTGTAATGCCAGGGTTTTTATTTGAAGGGGGGGGGATTAAAAGGTTTGATTAATATGAAAAGTTTTCTGACGTGTTTATGTTCACACGATGGCAATTAAGAAACTTTGAAGACTGAATGCTAGCTCATAGGACATTCCATTTCGAAAATTGTTCGGGAATTTAACATTCCCCAATTTACAGTGTTAGAAAGGTGCTGAGAGAGAGAGAGAATGTTTAAAGCTAGAGTTTCAGTGTAGCTCAGATCTTACACCATAGACAGTAAGCAACCCCGTCTATTTAATAACTGAGACCAGCAACATCTACGTAGAGTAGCCAGCGTTACAAGACAAGCTACATTGCGCCAAATAATAGTAGACTTATCAATGTGGGATGTACAACTGACGTGGCCTTGAGGTGCAATGAAATTTCATGTTGATGGGACATGACAGTAAAAGATCAATTCGAGTGCTTTACTAACAACACACCATCAGCTGTAGGGACTCTCTTGGACTCGTTAATATATCGATTATATCCTAGATAACTAAAAATGTTGCTTGGTCTGATAAGTCATGATTCTGCAAGCTAGTGATGATTCCATAATGGAGTGGGATGTTTTATATGGTATGAACTGGGTCCTCTGGGCCAAACTCAATTAATCATTGACTGCAAATGGTTATTTTCAAATACTTGGAGAATATTTAAAGAGTCATTTAAAAGTTTCATGAATCAAAACAAAGGTGGGATTTTCCGGGTTTGTAATGTGCCATGTCATTGGACCTAAATCCTTTCGAATGGTTTGAGGATTATTCAATGAATGATTTGGTAGCTTAGAGTGTCATACATGAATCCAAACGAATATATATGGGACATGATTGAAAGGTGAGTTCGTGCACTGCGAACAATTAGCGGCATCGCTCTAGAGCAGGGGTCGGCAACCTATAGCACGCGTGCCACATGTGGCAGGCAGTACAATTCTCAGTGTTACTCTGCACTACTCTACAAATTTGTCGATTTTTGAGTGGATGGAAGTTGATGAATTTGTAAGGGAACTTAATAATTAAACAACTTCAGAATTATGGACATGCATGGAATTGGAAAAAATCTGAAAGATAACTCTAAAGTTCTGAGCTATTTTGTAAATTATGGAATATTATTACCGGAGAGATTTAATTGCTTATAAAGACAGAAAATTGCATGTACTCTGCTTTGCACTTTTGGTTCTATATATCTAAGCAAAAAGTCTCTGCTCATATGAAAACTATTTCGAGTATGCAAAAAAAATTGTTTAACAACTGAATGCTCAACATCGTGTTAAATTGAAAGTCACAAATTTCCCACTGATTTTGCGATATGAAAGCAGCGGTGCAAGCACTAGGTTCCCATTAAAATGTTGATTTATCATTCTTTTTATAATGAAGAGAAATACTTATATTTTATATGTTGTATATTTTTTATTTTAATAAATATATTTAAAAATTAAATATATGTACAATTTTAATTTTTTTGCTTTTGCTTAAGAAATAGTTATATTTTATGCTGCTTATATTTTGTTATGAAATATCTTTAAATGATTCAAAATTAATGTATATTAAAACTGGAAATCTACATTATTGATTTCGATTCTCTAACTCAGCATGCATTATCGCGGGAATCGATTTGTTTCAAAAATGTCTTACTGTATGGCACGCTGAATCCTATTAGTAGATTGGCTTGGCACGCCACAGATAAAAGGTTGCCGACTTCTGCTCTAGTAGCAGAATGGTCAAACATTTATCAGAGGACCTCCGACGACTTATTGAGTCAATGAATGTCACGTCGAGTTTCTACACTTCGACGGGCAAAAGAAGGTCCCACATTACATTAGGATGTATCTTATAATTTTTGGTATGTTATTGTAATGTTACACATATGTTAAGTGCTTTGTTCTTAAAGTGACTTTTTTCCCAAAGGTTTTGAACGGATTGAAAGAGAGCTTAGCAAAATTAGGTATTTTTTAATCTATCATATGTTAATAATTCTTCCTTCCTTCCTCAGTGGCTCGACAGCCCAAGGTGGGCCTTGGTCAGTGGCGGCGCGAGACCTGAATTTCATGTGGGCAGGATACATTTCGCGAGTCCCTCTGGTGGCGTAAGAAGAGAGTTTATAAAATCTAAAAAAACAAACTTTATTCACAAAGAAAAAAAACCAAACTTTTTACACATATTTCTTTGGCACATTAAACAATAACGAAAAAGAAAAAAGTAAAGAAACAGAAATTTTCTATTTTTAGTTTTGCTGAAATTCTTAATGATTGGTTCGTAATTTATCCTAGATGCTATATCTGCTTCAATAGGTAAAACTCCCAAAGCTGAAAGTCTTTCCTGACTTATTGTATCTCTTACATAATTTTTTATCAGCTTTGCTTTTGAAAAGCTCCTCTCAGCAGAAGTGGTATTTACAGGTATTAATAACAACATTCGAAAGACAATGTAAATATTTGGGGAAATTTCTTTCAAATCGTTCTCTGTGACATTTTAAAGCAGATATTTCACGTCTGTAATGATGTTAGGTAAATTTGGGATCATCGACAAAGTATATTTTACTGAAGCTTTTACTTATATAAGTACAGAAAGCCCGTGCAACGCCGGACCATACAGCTAGTTTCTTCATATAATTCGTAAGGTTGGAAGCTCTCACCTACTTGAAAAACTGTGTGTAACTCTTGACAGTTTTTCAGTACTTGCTCTTTTGGAATATTTTTTAAATTTGTTTAAGTTCTAGATAAAACAAAAATTTAAAAATATTGATTTAAAGACATAAATCTTGAACCCTTACTGCTTATCACAGAATCAATTATGGTATTAAAAAGTCTGTTTCCTACCAGCTTTTGACAGACTATAGGTTGATCGCCATCCTCATAATCAAACATTATTTTCTTTTTGGGTACCCTTTTATTTTAAAAATATTTTGGCAAATCATAATTGCTTGACTTACGAGCTTCAGAAAAGCATTTTCTGAAGCCAGTTTGTCGATACTCTTTGATCCAGCTACAAAATGTAGGCAAATGTTCAAGAGTAATGCATTTATGACCTTGTACAGATTGCCATAATTTGCTTATGGTATTGACACGTTTTAATAACCTATACAATTCATGTATTGATACGATCAATTTCAAACTGAACATTTAATTTAAAATGGAATCACAATCATTAAGTGTGTCAGATTGTTCCGTTTGGTTTTTAAAGTTTTCTATGCATTCAACAACATCATCAAATTGTAATAAGGTGTCTTTCACCGCCTCGATTCTGCTTTCCCACCTTATGTTGAAAGAGGCTTAATAGTAAGCTTTAATTTATCTTTGATAATTTTCCAGCGTTTGCTGGAACCTGAAAATAGCAAAAAAATCTTCTAAATGAAACAAAAAAAATGTTTTTGTTGACATTGACGAATTAGCTGCGAATACCAATAACAGATTCCAGCTATGACAACCGCAAGGTGTGAAAAATGCCCTGGGATTTATAATTAATATTCGTGTTTTAACTCCACTATTTATGGTTACTATATTTGCTCCATTGTCGTACCCTTGTACACGACAATTCTGAATATCTAAGTCATTTTTTCTAGCTCTCCCAGTATTGCATTGGTCAAATATTCTCCAGCCGTTTCAGGGATAGCAAAAAATACGATTAAGTTTTCTTCTATTCTTTCAGTTGATGTGCTACAATATCTTAAGATGAACTACATTTGTTAAATTATGCTACAGTCTGTAGTGCAGCAGAGTAAAAAAGAATAATATTTTGCCTCTTTTATCCTACCATTCAATTCACTGGTAACTATGCTTGACATGATTGTCATCAATTCATTTTGAATGTCGTGTAAGTTTTTTATTATCAATGCGATTTATGTGTTCTCGTAACATAGGATCATATTTAGATATCAATTTAAATAAGTATGAAGTTTCCAGAACTTTTAGTGTCTTCGTCTGTTTTGAGAAACCTGTAAACGTCAGATTATGATAGGTTAAGAAATTTATGTAATATCAATTAATCTCTCAAACAAATTATACCAATGCTTTAGAGATTAAAGAATTCACCTTCCGTTTCCTCGGTCTAATGTTTTCCCGTGCTTTATTCCCTATTCTCTAATGTTATCCATTGGAACATATAGGCCACATGCTCTTTCGCATTCTCATGCCTGTGTAAAATGCTACTTAAGTGTTTCCAATCACAGCACCCTCCCTGTACCATTTGAGTTTGTGAATTGCCAAATAGTTTGCATGGAAAACAGAAAACTTTATTTTTTTAGAACTCGAATAAACCAACCAGCGACAACGTTGAATTTCACCGTTGCTTAGTTTTCATGAGAGATGAAAATTAGAAAAGTGTCTATGATCATCATCTTTAGGGTAATATCCATTACTGCTATTTAACTGCTGTGTGGAATCGCTTTGAACTGGCGGCATCTCTGTTCCCAGGCGAAGAGCTAATCTCGATCTCTTCTTCTTGATTGTGACTTATGTTACTCAACGTTAACCCAGAAATCTCATCGTCAGGTTTTGATTGGCAAGCTTTTGATCCTATTTCTGTTTCCAATTTTCGTCGTTCGGTACTAATAGTCGGTGCATCTGAAGTAATTTCCAAATTCAACGGAGACTCGGATATAAATGTTGTTGAGAAGTCGAAGAAACCGATTAATTTGATTCTGTACTGCCAGATTCAGTCTGATCGAGAAACTTCATCATATCCGAACTTTAAACCTGGTTAAATACAATTATTTCCACTTTTCTTTTTCTTTTTGCTACACCAAGTTCCCATTTTATCCCTTTATCTCTATCTCTCTTAGTGCCTAAGCTTGACATGATTGATGAATTAGGAAAAATGCCCAGTACCCCACTATTATTTATTCTCACATCAAATACTTTTAAAATTTATAATATAATATAGAAACATGAAGTGAGACTGCGTCTGCATGCGATACTTTGTAATGGTCCCTGGGGACCTCACTTTGAGAACTAGAATAATTATGAGACATAAATGAACTAGTAGCCATTTTTATAAATAACTTTCTTTATTTGGTTAATTTTTCCAAATAGAATCAAATAAACTTATTAACAGTAATTTTAATACTATGAGGTTTTAAAGGTAATATCCTTTATATTAACTCATTTAATTGATGATCTAATTAATTAATTTATTAAATAATGATCACGCAGAAATTACCACGATAAGAGATCCCAGAATTATATTTAATAATGTTCTTATTGAACATTTAACTTTAATTCGACTCTTAAAGCTTGAGAGAGATGTTAACTTCAACATATATTTACCTCTCGGAATCTCAATTCTTCATGGGTTTAATTTATCTTCAACAACAATATTTCAATTCAAAATCACTATAACTCTATGTTTTCAATGTCTATCTCCTACTACTCTAACTTTACTATTTCGTTTGACTTAAATACTGAATCTAATCTACATAACAAGTAATCCTGTCCGCTCTTTGGAGTTGATTGGAAATAGGTAGGGAATTAAATTTCCCTAAAAAGGTCGGTTCAGAAGGTTAGTGATAAAGTTCCGTATAGATTCGTCACAATCCCCTCCAAAAAGAAAACGGGATTTATTCGAAGGACTCAAATGTCCTGAAAATAAATTACGTAAATCCTATCTTTGTCTTACAGTACCGACGATATTAATTTCTAACTGTATATTATTGAAACATCTTCCGTAATGAAAAAGAATAAAATTACGATTTAGAATTAATTGACAAACCTCATAATATTTTACAAGTTTAAATTAATCCCTGCACTCTATCCATTCGGCAAGGGAGCGTGGGAAAAACCACCCTAGTGGTGGCAAAAAACCAGCCCCATAGAATATGACTTATATATTATACAAAAAATTACAATACAATCTTCTGTGGCACTGGAACATCGAAGACTTCAGGGTCAGCTACCCTGAAAGATTGATATCCATTTGAGAAGTAGGTAAAAGTAGACATGAAGTTATACATTTGTTACATGAATGTCATACAATAAATATCTGGTTCCTTTGCCTTCTCATTCGAAAAACTTGATGCGCTAGTTAGTGTTAATGGTTAATCCTATCTAACTTCGCCGCGCTATAAGGCACCAGATGTGAAACAAAACATACATAGAAACATACATAGCATATAATAATAATCATTTTGTAATAACACAAACAACCAAATGAATTGTCGCATCTTATCGAAGTCATACATCGAAGTAAACAAATGCAAAATTTACAGATGTTTTCTCCAAAATACAAAAAGTAACACAAAAGTCGTTTTTTTCTGTTATAGAAAAAAACACACACAATGCAGTGTCCACTTTTTGTCAGTTTTCTTAATTTTAGAGTCCGCCCGTGACTTGCTTTAATTGCAAAAATTCTTCATTTGTTCGTACCGCGAAGATAATGAAACAATACAACCTGGATTTTGTCTGTTAAATCCTATGCACTGGATCTCCATTCAACGCTTCCATACTGAGGCTTCTTCTGCGGAATATGCTGCCAGGTATGCCGTTGATTTCGATGTTGTTGAGGTCCTCATGGATTCTGTCTTTTTCTTGTATACGGCTCCGTAGATAGTATGGGCAAGGTCTTCTTGTATTGGTTTGATTCGACTGGACTGTTTTCTCCGCTTGTTCGTTGTGTCTTCTCGTTGTCGCTCTGGTCTGACGGGTCTGGTTATCACGTCCACTAACTTCCATTCGGGATCCACCTGTAGTCGTAGCTGTCCTGCGATCAGGCAACTTTGATGGACCTGCAATGGACTGTACTCCTGGTGAAGAGGTATTAGGTCTCTTAAATTTGTAAGTCCTGGACGAGATCGAGGAAGGGATCGACCTCTTGATTCCCTGCCTTTGCTCAGGAGCGTGTCTTTTCTGGTCCTGATGATCAGATCCTTGTCGGGATCTTTTCCTACATATCTTGGATCTTTTTATAGCTGGGTCCTTCGACGTAGTACTATTAATTTTACGTTTATTTCTGGGGATCTCCCGTGTGGTGTTACTCTGCCGTGATCTACACCCCTCACTTTCCTGACTAGAGGTTTTCCTATGCTCTTTAAACTGTCCTTGATGTGATCTATTTGACCCATGACTAACTTCTTGTTCGTCATATAGAGTTTCTATCGGACTATCCGAACTAATCGTGTCTGACTGACGAGGTCGGTACACTCGAACCTGATCAATATTAACAGTTATATTTCTTCCGTTTTTCCAAATAACTAAATTATTTCCTTTTATTTCCAAAACCTTATAGGGACCTTCAAACTTAGGCATAAATTTTCCCACCTGTTTCCTACCCGCAGCACTTAAGAAATGTGTTTGAAGTAAAACCAAATCGTTCACTTTGATGTGAACATCCCTCCTTCTGAGATTGTAATGTTTTTCCCAAGACTTATGCTTTTTTGCATATTTCGTCTTGCCTCATCGAATAATCTTTCGATGTTACTACCAACATATTTCGCATCCTCCGTAACATTTATGAGCTTGCTAAACGGAGTTATGATTTTCCTTCCTAAAAACAACTCAGCCGGAGTTTTATTTGTCGTCTCATTTACTGCCGTGCGCAATGCGAAAGCGAACTCGTGTAGAAATTGGTCCCAGTTTTTCATGATTTTCTTCAACAAAAGAAGCTATCATTTGAACTAAATTTCTATTCACTCTCTCCGTGAGATTAGACTGTGGTCTGTACGTTACCGTTTTCATATGTTTGATGTCCAACCTGTGGCTGAGATGTTCAAACACGTCAGAAATAAATTGGGGGCCGTTATCACTTATCAAAGAAATCGGAGCTCCGTAACGCGCTATATAGTTATTAAAAAGGCATTAGCTATTGTCTGGGCTGAAGCTTTACGAAGAGGAATCAGCTCACACCACTTAGTGAAGTGGTCAGTTATAACTAATATGAATTTATATCTCTCGGGTCGGGATGCGGGGTAGGGGCCTACTAAGTCTAGTGTTACAATTTCATTTGGATATTTCGAAACTATAGGCATTAAACGACCAGCTGGTAGCGCGTTTTTATAATTAAACTTTTGACACCGGTCACAGGTTGAAACATATTCAAATATATATTTTCTCATAAATGGAAAATAGCACGTGTCACGAAGTTTAAGATATGTCTTCCTCTTTCCGAGATGTCCTGTCAATGGCAGATCATGAAATTCTTTCATTATATCTTTTCGAAGAGAACCAGGAATATAAACTCTTAGTTCTCCCAGATTAGAAAAATACTTCGCGTAAAAGAGGAGACCATTTATTAACTTGAAGTCCTGGGACCAACTCTCGCATACCGTCGCATTAACAGAACCATCATCAGGGTTTTCTAAGTATCGATAAATATGTCCTAATTCAGGATCTTCCCTCTGTTCCTTAATGAATTGTTCACGGGAATTTATTGCGAGGGCTCTAAGAGCTGCGCACGAAATTTGCGACCCCTCGACACTGTCTACTGGATTTCTCGATAAAAGATCTGCGACCACGTTTTGAACACCAGGTCTGTGCTCCCATTCTATGTTAAACTCTGACAATTTCAACGCCCATCGGATCATCCTACTTGATAAATTCTTACCATTGGTTAACTTCGTTAACGCTGCGTGATCTGTAATCACTTTCACAGGTAGGGGTCCAAAATAAGTTTTAAACTTATTTAGAGCCCAAATTACCGCCAAACATTCTCTTTCGGTAACCGTATAATTACGTTCTGCTTTATTAAGGGTTCGAGACGCGAAAGCAATAGGTTTTTGATTTTGCTGAAGCACAGCACCAATTCCGACCCCACTTGCATCAGTGAATAAATTGAACTGTTCAGAAAAATTTGGTAATTGCAAAATCGGTGCCTCCGTTAGTGTGCGTTGGATCTGATCAAAAGAATCCTGTGCTTCTCCCGACCAGTTAAACTTTGCCCCCTTTTTCTTTAATTGGTACAATGGTTCGCATATATCTGCGTATCGCGGAATAAATTTTTGGTACCAACCCGTCATCCCTAAAAATTTTGACACTTCTCTATTATTTTTGGGAGGTTTCATTTCCGTAATTGCTCGAATTTTCTTATTGTCAGTTTCGATTCCTTCCTTACTAATAATCAGGCCTAAATATTTGAGTTTGTCACGAGCGAAGTGACATTTTTCTTTATTTAATGTTAGCCCTGCGTCTCGTAATAAGGTAAAAACCTGAGTTAAATGATCTAGATGGTCTTTAAACGATGGTGATGTAATAATAACATCATCCATATAAACGGACACGAAACGCCCAATAACAGGTTGGAGGATTATATCGATAGCCCTTTGGAAATTAGGCGCCGCCCCAGAAAGACCAAAAGGCATGCGTAGGAATGCAAAAGTGCCATTGCGAGTGATAAACGCTGTTTTTTCTATGTCCTTTGGACTAATCGCCAACTGAAAATAGCCACTTCTGAGATCTAGAGTTGACATAACGTTGGTGTGAGGGATATTGGTGAGTAAGTCATCAATAACCGGTAATGGATATCGAGGATATTTGGTAATTGCATTTAGTTTCCGATAATCGATCGCGAAACGATACGCTTCGGGAGAATCTGGAGGAAGGTCATTGTTCTTTCGAGTTAATACGACTGGAGATGCATAGGGCGAATTAATAGGACAAATTGTACCATCCCGTAACATCTTATCTATGTGATAATCAATAATGCCTTGTTTGACCCGGTCGTACTTGTATGGTCTCGACACTACCGGTCCTTTATCTCAGTATCTATCTCATGATATACAACATGCGTTAATCCCGGTTGATCGGAAAATAACCCTTTAAAATTATTAAATAAGGCTTTTAATTGCTTCTGTTGCTCGTCATCAAGTTTCGATTCTGTGAGATCAATATCAACGAGTTTCTCCTCTTTAGGTGTTTGTTTGATCAGATGATCGGGAATGATTAAGGATTTCTGATCAAAATCTAATGTTAATCGCGACGCCTTCATAAAATCAATCCCCAGAATGCACTGATACTGCATGTTATCAAGTATATGGAATTCCCAGGGTTTCTGAAATTCCCTGATTCTAATTTGTAATTCGACTCTACCCAAATGACTGCACGGGGCTCCTTGTGCTGTCACGACTCTGTCTTTCGTCTTTTGACGAGGTCGGTATGAAAAATAATTGCGGTATACCTCCTCCGAAATAAAGATTTCTCTGCTCCCGTGTCCCATAGTGCTGTAATAAAGGTTTCATTTAATAGAATAGGGACATACGGTAATTCGACTGGGGTCATTCTTATAGAGGATACTCTGATAGGCCGATGATCCCAAACTGGAGGATTTTCCGTACCCCGCGATCGATTACCCCCATATTCACATCGATCGCTTAAAAGTTTAAATTTCTACTTCGTTCATTTTGACCTCGAAATGAACTATTTCTCGACCCACTTTGTCGACCGCCTTGACTGTGGAATGGTTGATCCGATTGTCCACCTTGGCGTCTACCCTCGAATCTGCGATTATTTGTGAAACCTTGGTTTTCGAACCGATTAAATTCTCTTTGTGGTCGGCTATTATTGGCGTATCTCTCATTATTTCTGTTTTCCCTCAATTTTCCTGTCTATGCCGGGTATTAAAACGATTGTTTTCATGAGGGCTTGAACTTCTAAATCCCTCACTCGAACCTCTGATTTGTCTATGTATAAAACGTTCTTCGTATTTATCAACGATTTGTAGGAGATTGGCAGTATTTCGTGGATGTCTAACTTCGACATAATCCAAAATTTGAGGTTCTAATCGACTAACGACGTGATCTATTAATTTTTCCTCCGACATTTCTAGTTTAAGTATTTTATGAATTTTCAACAATTCATAAATAAAGTCCGAAGGCTGTTGATCTCGTCTTTGTGATGAGGAATAAAATCGCGTTTCTAGTTCTGACCTGTTTCTGACCACGGGAAATTGTTCCGACAATGCCTGTTTTAAGTGCGCGTAGTCTGTTGTCTTATCTTCAATGACTCTATAACCTAGAACTTCGAACCAGTCGAGTGCCCGTCCTTTGAGATGACCTTTCAAGTAAGCACATGCCAGTTGTGCAGGTATCTCATAATATGCGAGATTATGATCAATATTCTCCAAAAAATCATCTATGTTCTCAATCCCCGAAAAATATTGTTCCGGAATGATTCTAAAACTGGATCCGACTCTATTCTCGGGATTTATACGTTGGGCGCCATTGTAATGGTCCCTGGGGACCTCACTTTGAGAACTAGAATAATTATGAGACATAAATGAACTAGTAGCCATTTTTATAAATAACTTTCTTTATTTGGTTAATTTTTCCAAATAGAATCAAATAAACTTATTAACAGTAATTTTAATACTATGAGGTTTTAAAGGTAATATCCTTTATATTAACTCATTTAATTGATGATCTAATTAATTAATTTATTAAATAATGATCACGCAGAAATTACCACGATAAGAGATCCCAGAATTATATTTAATAATGTTCTTATTGAACATTTAACTTTAATTCGACTCTTAAAGCTTGAGAGAGATTTTAACTTCAACATATATTTACCTCTCGGAATCTCAATTCTTCATGGGTTTAATTTATCTTCAACAACAATATTTCAATTCAAAATCACTATAACTCTATGTTTTCAATGTCTATCTCCTACTACTCTAACTTTACTATTTCGTTTGACTTAAATACTGAATCTAATCTACATAACAAGTAATCCTGTCCGCTCTTTGGAGTTGATTGGAAATAGGTAGGGAATTAAATTTCCCTAAAAAGGTCGGTTCAGAAGGTTAGTGATAAAGTTCCGTATAGATTCGTCACAACTTTCATTGGCTTTCTAATGATGGGAAGTCCCGAGCTATGCCCCGTCTCTGAACGGGGACTCCCCGCGATAGCAGTTTGACTCCTGCTAATGCTACCTAAATATGAGCGGAAACGACCAAGTAGAGAAATTTTATTAAAAGAAAATGTAATTTTACGAATTATTTATTCATATGCTTTCAGGCACCGATAAATAGAATATCTTTTTAAAAAAGTCGATCTATTAATTTTTCGATGTTTTATGGCGAAAAACAGATAGAGTTGAGAATTTTTTTAATTTATTAATTTAAAAAAACCCTGTGATGCGCACTTTTGGATTTTCTTTGCTTTTCGTTTAATTTATTTCGTTTTTGAGGTGCGAGGCCCTATGCACCGCGAGGCCGTGGGCAGTGGCCCACACCGCCCACGCCTTACGCCGCCTCTGGCCTTCTCAAGAAGCCTTTTCTAGGCCAGCCTTCTTCCTGCTAGTGTTCTCAAATTCCTAGTTATCAAAACTAGGAGATCTTTTTCCAGGCCATCAATCCATCTAAAATTTGGCCTGTCCTTTCTTCGCGTGCCATTTGGTTCAGCATTGAAGACTTTATTAGTGGTGTGGTCTTCGTCCATTCTATCAACGTGGCGTGCCCATTTAATACGTTGTATTTTGATGAAGTTAACAATGTCAGATTCTTTGTATGAGGATAGAGCTCGAAATCTGATCCTCTTCGCCACGTTCCAATTTCCTGAATTCCTCCAAAAATAAATCTTAAAATCTTCCTTTCTTATATATATATTTATCATGTTCTCATCTGTTCGAGACATGGACCAAGATGTTAATAATCTCTTCATGCAAGTTAATGAAATTGTTAAAAAATGCTATGAAAATGGTATTAATTTAACGAAATTTTTCAAAATGATTTTGAAGCCATTTTTTCCTGTTGCTTGTTTGTCGTTTCGCGGTTTTTAAAATATTCTTTCTTGGTTTCTTTTTGTAATGCTTAGGGATGAAAATACGTTGAATAATTTTTTGATATATTTGTTTATTATTTTTCAATCACTTATCTTATTCACTTACGCAAAATCCCTTCATGATATTAAATTTGCAGAAACGTTTTATGTTTAGTATTAGATCTTAATTTGCACAATCGAGAAATTTTTTTCAAGAAACCGAATATTTTTTTACAGTGGTTTAAAATTTAAACGGTTAAAAATATACCATAATTTTTTTGTTGTATTTTTACATTTAAATTTAATGATTTATACCATATAATTAAAAAAATATCAAATCTTTCAGATATAGCTTTTCAATAATAGCTTTCTTATGTTTTTTATATCTACACTATTAACTTTCACTAAAATCAAATGAAATATTTAGTCTTTTCGATCTCACAGATTTACTTTTGATTTTCAACACCTTTTTTTGTGTGAATTAGATGTAATGAACTCATATTATCCATTTCCAGTTAGAGATAAGGGTGCACATAGATGCTTATACTATGTAGGTTAAGAAATCTTCGGTTCCAGTCAATCATCACTTTTCAATGAATAAAGAAATGCACGTGAAGGTTCAATAACCTCAGAAATGAAAAGACTCGATATTTTCCAAAATACGTATTTCCTGTGTCTCGAATAGATTTTCGGAGTTCAATGGTCATTGATTAAAGTTCTTTTTTCCAGACGATTTTTGAAACAACAAGTAGGAAATAAAATAACAAAAAGACAGCTAAGAGAGTTTTGAAGGAAAAAAACAACCGTGTAAAAAAAGGTAATTGTTAGTTTATAAATTTATCTTGTTCGATGTGAAGTTGCGAAAATACCATTCATCAATTTTGATCCCGATATTTTTAAGCAATGTTACACAGTTAAAATAAACACTCAAGTCGTATCTCTCTTACTAAACTGTTTACAAAAGTAATCCTTAGTGGCATTGAACTATTGTAGTAACATGAAGTTAAGTATTCTTTCACAAATTCAACTATAAACATGGAGGAACATGAGTAATTGGTAGAAGTGGGACTTAGTTTTAATCACATATATGAATTAAAATAGAGAATATGGTTTTTAAATTTATATTGCTACAAAGAATATTATCAGTATTCTTAATAATTATTATTAATTAGTATCATTTGAGATATAACCATACGACAACAGCTGCTAAAGATGCTTTTTCCTTTTGGTTGTGATATAAAGTCTTGGATATATATATATACTTATAACGAAATCCAATGTAATTTAAGACCAAGCATGCACTAAAAATAAAATCGAAATTTACGAAAGCGTGATATACGCCGGATATAAAAATGATAGCTTTAAAAATAAAGAGAAGATAAATATTTAAAAAAATTATATTTCTACATATATGTATATCAGAATTCTGTTCATTTAAAGGAAATAACATACCTTATGAACTTTCGGCCGCGGTAGCCGAGTGGTATAGGTTTCGGACTGTGGCTTGCTTTGCCACAGGTTCGAGCCCAGTACCACTAAAGACCCGCCGTGTAGGGCAGCGATGCACGTTAAATCTGTCGAGAGCTGAAACGTCCTCCCGTTGGTGTGGTGTGGTAGTTAGGAGAGGGGGGTGCCAGCTCAGGTGTCGTCCACGTCACTTGACCATGGTTCAAAATTACGTGGTCCGTCGCCAAAAGCCCTCGTGTAGCTGAACAGTGCGACGTTAATATTCAATCAATCAATCAATCAACCTTATGAACTTTCGGTATTGATTAACAGGAAATGTCATGTTCATCTTTTGTTGTATCTTCAGGCACATAATCAAATCCTGTCATCTTCACCACCACTGTTATTCTGATCCATAAATAAATAATTATCTTGCGTTCCATATAGATTGTTAGATATAATATATTTTCTCAAATGACTTTTGAATGATATCAAGTTTAATTTCAACCCATGCGTTTTTTTTCACTTATACACTAGATCTAGACCCGGGGTAAGTATTATGTCGATCGCGATCAACCGGTGGATGCCAAGACATTTTGGGGTGCACACATTTGGGGCGCTTGAAGATTTAAGCACTTAGTAATTATATACGGTTCGGAAATATTCAAGATTGGCTGAAGTATGTGGACTAAGAGGCTTCTACTGACTACTTCTATTGCAACAGCGTAAATTAACAAGATGAAAATGTTTTATTTTTTTATGTCTTTTGAATTGTTTTGATAATAAATGCATCATTTGATATTATTAATTTATGGCTGATAAATTATTATCAAATAATTAATAATTTGATATTATTAATTATTAATTTATTAATATGTATGTATCTTGCGTTTTGCTTTAAACGCGGTTTTACTTATAAAAGTGTAAATGTTTTTTTATTTTAGTTCTGTAGGTAAGTACGAAGTGATAATTTAGTATTTATTATTAAAATATTGTGGACCTTTATCTGCCTCACCACACCTATGACACTGGGCATTGTAGCATACATAAATTTTTCGAGGAAGGGTTCGAGGGTCAAAAGGCTACCAATCTCATATCATACCCCAATACACAGCCAAACATTTTTTTTTTATTTTGTCGATTGCTGAGAACAAAAAACAGTAAAAAATAAATTACTAAATAAATAATCAGCAATATAATAAATAAAAAAATATTAATAACAAAATTTAATAATAAGTTTTGCGTACTATATACATGGGATTATAATGAATCGCGGGAAAAAATCAAGGGCTATAGGGAGTGTTCAGACCCTTGTCCCCCTCCTTGTGTGCACCACTGACAGTGGGTGGACCGCAACACTTTGAAAAAGTTAGGAGTAGCCCGTACCCGGGAAAAGTCTGATCACCCCTGATCTAGACTAACACGACGCATTGGCCTCTTTTTGTAAATATTTTTTCACCTCCTAACATTCTTATAGATTCCAATACATCTTTTCTTGCTCTTTAGAGTTTTAATTCTAGAGATGTATACCGTTGCTCAAAAGCTTGGTATAATACTTAGAATAAATGACCTCAAAAGATAACAGCATTGCACACACACATGTATATTTCAGCATATTTCTTCATAAAAAAAGTGTGCGTGGTACGCCGGAATATACAGTGTGAATCACAGTGGCTTAACGGAGAATATTAGGACCCCCCCCTTAAAGTCGGATTTTGGGCCCCAAGGATCTTACAAAGGATTGCAAAACCGTAGGCTTTGCGCCCCCTTAGAATCATGGGCCCACCGCAATGCGGGGGTGTACGTTACGCCACTGGTGAATCACATACATTTTCCAGATCCTGTTTGCTGTAAAACACTAATAGTTAACGAAAGGCACTACCTCTTTTAATTTTACCTCTTATACTTCTGCAATTTTATTAAAGTTTGTATCAAGATCAGGGGTCGGCAACTTTTTAGCTGAGGTGTGCCAAACCAATCCTACAATATGATTCAGCGTGCCACACAGAAGGACATTTTTGAAACAATTCGATCCCCGTGTTAATGCAGGCAGAATTAGAAAATAGAGGTCAATATAATTTAGCTTTACACTTTTATTATAAACTAATTTTGCACCGCTTAAAGATATTTCTTAACATAATAACAAATATCATAAAATATAACTATTTCTTCAACAAAATTAAAATTTTACATATATTATGTATTTTTATACATATTTATGTATTTTGAAATAAGAAATAGACCACGTAAAATATAAGTATTTACCTTCATTACAGTTGAATAAAAATTTCAATACAAATCTAGAGCTTGCACCGCTCTACTTTTATATCTTAAAATCAGGGTATAATGTGTGACTTTCAATTTGACACGATTCTGAGCTCTCAGTTGTAAAACAATTTCTTTGCAGAGTCGAAATATTTTTCATAAGAGGAAAGATTTTTTTACTTTGATATGAAAAACTAAAAGCGGGAAGCAGAGTATATACATGCAATTTTTTCTCTTCAAACAATTTTATCTCTCCAGCAATGACATCCAATAATTTACAAAAAAGCTGGAAATTTATCTATAGAGTTATCTTTCAGATTTCTGTCCGTAATTCTGAAAATGTTTGTCAAATGAGGTCTACAACAAATTTATCAACTTCTATCCACTCAAAAAATTGACAAATTTGTTTAGCAGAGCAGAGCGCAACTGAAAATTGTACCGTGTGCCACATGTGACCTGCGTGTCATATGCTGCCGACCCCTTACAGAAGTGACGTAAGCAATAGTGACCGTGTCATATGATTAATTAGTCGAAATGGCGGTATCTACAGTGGAAGAGGCTTTTTGTGTTATTGAATTTAACAAAATGGAATCCACCACCGCTGTGCAACAGTATTTTTGATCACGTTTCGAAAAGAACTTTCATCTAGTAATTCTATCTAACAATGGTATAAAAAATTTAAAATTACGGGCTGTTTGTACAAAAGTTAAAAAGTCCTGAACGAAGATGGAACAGCGCATTACAGCAGCTATCGATGGTGTTGGTACTTTAACAAATGTTTGGGCGGAAAGAGATTACCTGCTAGATGTAGGTCGTGTGACTAAGAGTTCATACATGGAACATCTGTGACTTTCTCTAAACAAAACTTAAAATAGCTCCATACAATTCCGTTACAGGTTACATGGTTACATTCAATATCTTACATTGTTCTTGATTTGTAATGAATCGAAACTGTATACTTCTTTACGAATCACCCTGTGCAATATTTAAAAACGTAATTACAATGTATTCTTTCGTTTGCCCCATGACTAATACCAAAAAGATGCCATGGAAACATTTTTAAGAACAATGGAAGATTTTCCAGTGTTTCTTTTTTCTTTAAAAGAAAAAAAGAAAATAATAAGAGTGAAAAACACAAGAAAGAAAATAAGTAACAAAAATAATTTAAAAACAGGTACCAACCATTTTTTTTTTCTCCCTGAAAAATTCAGTTAAAGCAGTTAAATGAAATCATGTCATGTATTTTTCTCAGGATGAAATAATTAACTACATATTTGTGTGATGAAAATGGGTAATTTTTATTTTTTAAATTATAAAAACTGTTTGTTTTTTGTCTTGGAGCTTAGATTTGGAAAAGTTTGCTTTTTACTGAAGTAAAACTTTCTACAAGGAAAAACTAAACGTATGACTAAAGTGTTGAGTAGAGGAGAATGATTAGAAATCAAACGCACCTTTCTCTTATCTTTTTCTGATATAGGAACTGAAGCTTGCATATGCTTTTTGTTTATTAAGTAGTAGTTTGTTTTTAAACAGATTTGAAACGGAAGGAAGGAATTTTAATAAAAACCGGTTATTGTTTGGCATGAAGAGTTAGCTATAGATGAAAAATAATACTAAGAGTTTTTGTTTTCAATGTGCAAATAAATGTCAGGGTTATATTGTAATGCATTCAACCTTCGCTTCGTGCGTTTCTTTCAACACTATTTTCCAAGTTGAAAGTTAGTCACTCAATATTATTTCGAAAACTGTAATTTTTTAAATTTTATATGCAATGATTAAAAATAAAGTTCAATTTACATATAAAAAGGTTACATTACTATTATATGTATTACTTTATGTCCAATTGATTTTCAAATATTTTATATTCAACTGATTCTATTTCTTCAACTGATTTTGTTGGCTACTAGGTGTATGCATAAGTCTTTTCCGGTTTAACTAAGAGATGGTACCAGCGAAAAGTATGCAGCGCATTGATTTGACACATACGTCATTTTGTTCGTTGACGTTAAACTACAAACACACACAAGTTGAGACCACCAAAAAACTAACGTCTTTTTGTTTTATCGTTCAGTGATCACGCCGAATTTTGTTGCTAAAAAAGAACATTCGCGGCACGCATTGCTTTTCTTATTTAATAAAAAAAAGGCAATTAAAAGTCTTCGTTTGCTGGTAGAAATATATGGTACACACGCTCCATCGATTAAACATGTGAGACATGGTTTCGACAATTTAAAAGTGGTGATTTCACCATGAAAGACAGAGAGCTCTGGTAGGCCACAAAAGTGCGAAAACGAGCAATTACAGGAGTTATTGGATGATGACCCAACTCAAACTCAACTTCAATTGGCAAAAGCATTAAATGTGTCATGAGAAACAATCAGCAGACGTTTACGAGCAACGGGGAAGATCAATAAATTGGGTAATTGGGTCCCACACAATTTGAGTGAACGTCAAATGGAAAATCGCAAAGTCACTTGTGAAATGCTGCTTCAAAGCAATGAAAGAAAATTATTTTTGTATCGAATTATGACGGATGACGAAAAATGGATTTATATTGAAAACCCGAAGCAGAAAAAAAACGTGGCTTTCACCTGGCGAAGCCGGTTCTTCAACACCAAGGCTTAAGCGCATCGGCAAGAAAACCTTACTTTGTGTCTGATGAGACCAGAGCGCTATTGTGTATTATGAGCTCCTGAAGCCCGGTGAGACCATGCATTAGTCGAAAGATGACCAGAATCGGCCGGTGAGTGAGTGAATATTAACGTTGCACTGTTCAGCTACACGAGGGCTTTTGGCGACGGACCACGTAATTTTGAACCAGTGGTCAAGTGACGTGAAGACACCTGAGCTGGCACCCCCTTTCCTAACTATCACACCACACCAACGGGAAGACGTTTCAGCTCACGACAGATTTAACGTGCATTGCTGCCCTACACGGCGGGTCTTTAGTGGTACTTAGCTCGAACTCATGACATGCCTGCCATGATCCGATACCTTGACCACTGGGCTACCGCTCCTCCCAGAATGGGCCAGAAGACATGGCAAAGTGATTTTGTTACACCACAATGCGCCGTTTGATACAGCAAAAACAGTGAAAGACACTTTGAATTTTCTTGGATGGGACATCCTTCCACACCTGCCTTACTCCCCAGATCTGGCACCATCTGACTATCACCTCTTCGCATAAGTGGGGCAAGCACTCGCATAGCAGCACTTCAGCAATTTCGAAGAAGTTAGAAAATAGCTCGACGAATGGTTTGTTGCAAAAGAGTTTTTCAAGCATGGTATTCATAAATTACCTGAAAGATGGGCGAAATATGTAGAAGCCGATGACCAATATTTTGAATTAAAAAAAATTAATTTCCCTCTTGATATTATGTATTCCCTTGATAATTACCAAAAGAAAAACCTGAAAACACTTATGCATAAATGGTTGAGTGAAAGTTGATTGTCTCAAGTTACTTTTTTCTGATAATCTAGTGCTTAGATTTTTTAACACGACAAAATTCAATGTTTCGTGTTTTTTCGTTCTTTAATAGCAGTTTAGTAGACTTAATTAATGATTGAGATCTGTGTGATTAGTTATAGTTGTAATCAGTGGCGCACACAAGGGGGGTCCTGGGGTCCGGACACCCCCCCAAGGCCCTTGATTTTTTTTCCGATTGATTATAGTTCTAAGTACATAGTACGTAAAATTTAATTAAGCATTTGTTATTAATGATTAATTTTATTAATTAATGCTAATTATTTATTCATTAATTAACTCCTTTAGAGAGGACAGCCTTTTTTTATAGGTTCTGACCTATAAAACAGTCAACACCTCCTTGAAAACTGTGTTGAGTTCTTATCGAAGAAATGCCTGATATTAAAATTAATGAATCATACTGTCTGTTTGAAGAAGTTGGAGGACTGAATGTACACTCAGGAACATTGAAAATAGCGACCCGAGAAGAAAGCATCGGATTGAAATGAAATTTAATACACATAATGACACAGATGAGAGATTCACTTGATCTCAAAAACAAGACAATTAAACGAATACAGGGTTGCAACGACACAAATACTGGGCGACACAATAACGCGTTGGACCACCTCCAGCTGCAATACATGCCGCCACACGGTCCGGCATTGAGTTGATTAGACACCTTATATTGTCCTGAGGCCGATGGGCCCACAAATCTTGAACAGCCAACCCTAAATCATTTACAGAGTGACACGATGGCATCTTCCGTTTTAGCTGATCCCACACGTGCTCTACAGGGGACAAATCGGGGGAGCGAGCTGGCCATGGAAGTGTCTGAAAATGACGTAGGAAGTCTTGAGCAACTCTTGCTGTATGCGGATGAGCATTATCTTGCTAAAAAATTGACCCTAGGAGACCATTTAGGAAAAGTTCTACATGGGGTCGAAGAATATCATCAACATAACGTTGGCTCGCTAAGGTTCCACGCATCACAATTAAAGTGGACCGGCTATCATAGGCTATGGTCCCCAGACCATTACACCAACTGTGTGGGCAGTGTGACGTAGAACAGTGTGGGGGGATTGTACCGCTCACCAGGACGCCTCCACACCCGTACACGGTTATCTGTCCCCAAAACAAACCGGGATTCATCACTAAACACAACCTTTTGCCAATCTGTGACATTCCACATTGATCTGGCTTGGCACCAGTGTAGACACAGTTGCCGATGTTCCGGTGTTAAAGGGAGTGCACGGAAAGGGCGCTTGGATTTAAGATTTGCTTCTGCAAGGTGTCTGGAAATTGTTTGTGGAACAATTTCTACACCTACGTCTGCTCGTATCGTTGAACGAGTCACTGTGGGGTCTACAAGTGCTTACTGCACGATCCTTCGATCCCCTCTCCTCGTGGTCTTCCTGGTCGCTCCAGACCCGGTTTTCCGCACGTGGGTACCTTCTCGTGTCCACTGCTCTCAACAATTTCTAACGGCACACTCCGAACGATCCACCTGGCCAGCAACACGGCGCGTCGACCAGCCTGCAGTTTTCATCCCGATGACCAGGCCTCTCTCAAATTCGCTTAACTGTGAGAAATGTCTTCTAACACGTTTACCTGGCATGTTTGGCTTACCAAAGTCTTCCTACAATCGGCGGGTAATCGTCACGTTTATGAATCATCGAATTTGCTCCGGCTTATATAGCACCCTCTTCCTGATTGTAGCGCTACCTCGGCGTGTATGAGCATGCGTATTGGCACAAAACTTGGATCATTTGCATATCACATTACGCTGTACTTATTTGCAAAGTTTCGCGATTGTACTTAGCTTCCTTCTTGGGTCGCTATTTTCAATGTTCCTGAGTGTATATTTACGAATTCTGATAAATTAGAACTATATGGGAAAATCAACAGATTGAAAGTGACAAAAGATGGGTGGAAATATTTAAGCATTTCAAAAATGAACACATTCCACATGAAAATTTAGTTATTTTTGTTGAACTTACGCTGCCCTGGAACTAATGTAGCAGTTGAAAGAGTTTTTTAAAATTGATAATGACTTTTCGACAAGTGAGAGATCAAGATTGAATGTCGATACTTTAACTGTAGCATTTACCGCAAAGTTCAAAATGCAAGATATTTCTTTTTCCGAAATATTAAAAAAATAATATGTTTAAAAAAATTCATTCAATGAAAAAATACTTGCTTAAGTAAATAGTTGAAAAGGATGTAAGCGTAAGTAGAGTGTATTTTTGTTTGAATTAATAAAATGTTTAATTTATTTACGTTGTAATCTTTTCTTAAATTTTTCATCCTCTTTTTCACTGTAATAAATTGGTCACTTTAATAATTAAAGCGTTTTATTGTACATATACCATAAGACGTTACATATATGCGCTTCATTTCGTGAGAGAGTGATATTAAGAAAAAAATGAATTCATTTTTTGTCTGGTTTTATCTCTAAATTTTCTATGAGGAAAGGAATAATTAAATTTATTGTATAAAGAGAGAGAGAGAAAAGGGGAAACACTAACAAATAAAAAGAACACAATATGTATTGAAAACTCAAACTGAATTTTGACAGTCATCATAAGGTATAGTGCAAAATATCCTCAAGAGATGTGATGTAGTAATGTGTTATTTGATAAATATGCTGGAGACATTTCCTCGGAGAAATTCAAATCTGATTATCTATCAAATCTGTATAATGTAAAAATCGGCTATACGTATCTTTTCTCGCTTTCAAAGCATTTACTTTGAACGCCAGTTAAAGAAGGAAACATCTTTCTGATTGGTTATTCAAGTAGCACCATCCAGAAATTAAAGTGAAAGTGATGCAATCAATGGACATTCAGAAAAATTCCATTCATTAACTCAACTGGGACTGACACAAGCAATGAGCATGACTGAATTTCATTCAAAAACTGAGTTGAGAGTGATTCTATTTCGTAGGTATCTGAGATAATAATATTAGGTATCAGAAAGAATTATTAAATTATTTTATCAATGAAATGCTTTAATTTTGAATAATTTCATGAAGGACATAAATTTATCATTTCAATTTTTGATGTACAGAATTTTCTAATTTTTTTACTTTAATTCAATTTTTTTCAATTTAAAAATGAATTTCTTTTCCATAATTTTTTAAGTAAACATTTCTATTTGAATTATAATAAACTACGCAAGCACCGTCTCTAAATGTCTAATATATATATCGTACTAATATTATAAATGCGAATGTAAGTTTGTTACAATTTCACGCGAAAACTACTTAACCAATCATCATGAAACTTTGTACACATATTCTTGGAGGTATTAAAAGTAACATAGGATATACTTTTTATTAAAAAAATCATTTTTCACGTACTCTACTAATATTATAAATGCGAATGTAAGTTTGTTACACTTTCACGCGAAAACGGTAGATAAACAATTAACAATTGACTATAGTTTTAGCTGTTTGGAATTTTTCTATATCTATTGTTATTTTCTTCTGTCGTTTCTATATGTAGTATAAAACTATTTGAATTTTTTGACGTTAGGTGTCATTTTTGTGGTTAGATGCCACTTCTTTACACGCCGGAACAATCGCAGGCGACAATCTTTAAAATAATTTTGATTTTTTACTGGAACAAAAATAAAAAAGTTTTTTTAATTTTATTTTGGAATATATAAGCCTATTGAAAAAAAATGTGTTCAATACATAACTGATCCCCATTTCCCATTCATTGAAAAATAGTATATGTTTATTGGGTGTTATGTGTCACATTTAATTTCCCAACGTACTTATTCGAGACTTAAACAGTTAATCGTTTCTCAGATAAGATAGTCCAAACATAAGATTCCAATTCTAGCTCATTAAAGCCCCGTTTACATGGAAGCCGGCATAATACCGGCAATTTCGAAATGCGGATGAAAGCGGATATACCGGTATTTTTTTTTCGACCCTTTTACATGATAATCGGGTGCGTTTACATAAGAATCTGGTGACTGGTTGATAGATTCACGTGATTATAAAATGTAACCATGGAAACAACTAGAATTTCTAGCGCGATTATCATGAAGATGACATGTGATTATGTTTTTGTTTTTTTACCGCCAAACATTTCTTTCTTTACTATTATTTATGCTCTTGCACATTTAAATTACACCAGCTAAAATTTCGTATTTGACTATACGTGGTTGCTCGATAATAGTAAAAGATGTCGATTGTCAGAAAAAAATCTTTTTTTAATATCCCGGTAAAAATTCGACTGTTTAGTAAACATGGATAAGAATGACATTTGTTTTCAATACCAACCATTTAGAAACCGTCGCCACCAAAAACTGAATTCCCTTTTTAATTATCTAATATAAGAACACAAAAATCTGATACGTAATCATACATGTCATATTAAAACAAGTATATATATATATATATATATATATATATATATATATATATATATAACTGGTATACCCGTTCTTCGCACAGGTGAACTGAAAAATTAAACAACACAGAGTGAAGGAAAAAGAAGTTTTTAATGAGGTAATTTTATGTGAATTGCAAATTAAACAAAAAAAGCTTTTTGCATATCTCAGCTAAACAAAAAAAGAAAGAAAAAAAAACACCTTTGCTAAATTTTAACTATGTAGATCTAATAGCTGATAAAAAGGATTTTTTTTTATTTATAATTCCTCGTAACACTCTTGAGGGTCGATTTTTCACAATACCTTCCTAAGCTGATCTCTGCTCAGCAAAAGTAACACATTGTTAAAAGCTTTGCGTAATGAACGCTTAAAGTAGTATAAATAATTTATATCTGAAAGTGACATTAATATTACTTTCTGTTGTATTTATTTTATTTTAAAATTGTAATATTCGCAAGCAACGCCGTTTCTTAAATTATAATGGTGATTCAATGAAAAACATAGCGAAATGTTAACGATAGAGTCAAGTTGGCAAATGCCTAGCTACTTTCGTAGCTCGAGCTTTATTAGAGCTTTGTAAGACCCGCCGTGTAGGGGTGCGATGCACGTTAATACTTTATCCAACCGCATTATGATTTACTGCAGTTTTTTTCATACAATACTTTTTTTGGATCACTACATTTAAAATTAAGGGATATATATATATATATATATATATATATATATATATACATAAACAAAATACTCCACTTTGGAAAATTTAATCCGTTAGAACTAATAAATTAATTAAAGATATTCCACTGCAAAATTAATTATATACACCGTTCACTTAAAATAAGTAGTGAAATCATTTTCCAAGGTCTTCACTAACATACAAAAACATAAGACACTTAAATTTTGACATAAACTATTTTTTCGGGACAAAAATAATAATCTTTGCAATCCGCTGAAAACGCCGTCAGCTGAAAACGCAATATCTGCTACAAAACTATTCGGCTTCCCCGCTAAAATACTCATCATAGAACCCGTGCTGCCGTATATCTTGGAAGAGTGGATTTCAAAGAATATTCCTGCTAAGTATTGGTAGAATATTCCTTCTAAGTTGGTGTGGTGTGGTAGTTAGGAGAAGGGGGTGCCAGCTCAGGTGTCGTCCACGTCACTTGACCATGGTTCAAAATTACGTGATACGTTGCCAAAAGCCCTCGTGTGCGATGTTAATATTCACTCACTCACACACTCCAAAAAATACAGTACAGTAGTTATAATTATTTTTATACTTAAAAACGCGTAATATCTGCCTATTCAATTAAAATTATAGCGTTATAATTAACTACTAACCACAAACAAATTTTGAAAATTTGTCCAAATGATGCTGTGTGAAAGAGAAAGTTTATTTACTTTAAGTACCAGAACCGATAAAAGCATTTATTTTGAAAAAAAAGATCAATTTCTTACTACCAATTGTGCATAATAAAATCATAAAAAAACCCCCATTAAAATAAAGAGAGATTTATAACAACCTCTCCCTTCAAAATTTAGTTTTAATTTGAAATAAAAAAAATAGGCATTATTCTGATCACAGGAATTAATTAGAAGCGAGCCCCTTGCGTAGCCAAAACAAAAAGAGTTTTTCACAAACAAAAGATAGATATATGCTGACGTGGGCTTTTTTGTAGTGCACGCCAGAATTGCTGGCAGATGGCAGAATTTTTTCCTACTTACTTGACAAATATCGTTATATTTTGGACACTTCTCACAATATCTTTATAAATTATAGCCTATGTGTTATTCTGATGGTATATATTACTGTAAAGTTTCATTAAAATCCATTCAGTAGTTTTTGCGTGAAAGACCCACAAAGATCCTCACAAACTTTCACATACATTCTGAGTGTGGTAAAAAATTAAGGCATTATAAAATTAGTGTATCATAGAATATAAAATTGTGTGCATATATTGAATATTAAATTCCTGTTATCTGGTACATGATCAAAATAAAAAGTCATTTTTAAATCCATAATTCTTTTACAAAAAAATAATTATTGAATATTTGTGTGGTATCTATTTATTATGTGAGAATTTCTTAACACATTTGTCTTCCAGAATTTGACTGATATAAATTTTTCTCACACAGATGTACCTTTTTTTTTACTATGGATAACAAATATGCATTTATTGGTATTTGAAAAAATTAAAATGTAAAATTCAATAATTTTGATAAATTTCATACAAAGACTTTACACTTGTTATTGAAACATCAACATTGTGTGTTAAAGAAATCTGTGCAACCTCAGCTGAAATGTATTAAGCATAAGAATACTCTGGATTTTTTTACATAAGTATTAAAGTCTAAATGCTCATATATATTGATACTACCCTGCTAATAAATTTAAGACCTAAATAAATTTGTCGCATTGAGTTGGTTGCAAATATTGACCCAAGAAGTGTAAATCAGTTCTATGATAATTATGGGAAATTAGGATCATGAAACCAAATGCGACTTTACATATAGACATTTTTTCTGTAGGATGTTTACTTTCTAAAAGCAATGGAAATATTCAGAATTTTAATATAACCTTTTTCAACTCTCTATTTACCCTTAAATGAATAACTTGACATTGTTGTTTACAATAATCTATATTCATGAAGAATTCAGTAAAAAAAAAGGTAATTTCAAAGAAATTTTTTCAAAAATAAGTGTTTCATCATCCAAAATCACTGATATTTTTGTGTAACATATGCTTACGGGACAAATTTGGGGTGCTTGTATTGTATAATATTGACCAATTTCTTAAAATAAAAAAACCGCCAAATGCTGCGATATACAGCCAATAGTAGAAACTGTCCCTGATCACGTTTGCACACAGTAACAATAATAGTGATGTAATTGTTTTTTTTTTAAAAATTGTTATGTCTTTTTGCTTGGCGAAATTAGTCGGCAGTTTAATGCATGTTCCATAATTTGTGGAATGGTCCAAGTACTGATTTAGGATTTCTTATAGAGAAACTTTGAAGTAATTTAATATTTTGCTCATGTGTAATTTGGGAAACTGAGAAGTTTCATGAAATTTAGGAATGCCCTGGTAAAATAATCTTGCTTACAATTAGTACACATTGTGATTAATTTATTAATGATAAACTTTGGTAACTTTTCGAATTAATAATGATTTTTATTAATTTTCAAACATTAAATTTCAGAGTGAGAATTCTGAATCTTTTTTTCTGATGTCGTTTCATCTTCCATTTTTTTAAAGTATTAATGTAATATATAAAATGATACTTCAGTTACATATCAGTGATACCGAAATAACATGTCATGTATTTGTTTCTTTTATTTAATTTCTTTCTATAAGTTGCAATTCAGTATTCTAATTTGTTCTATGTAAATTCTGAAAGTTTACTGTATAGAAGTGGATTTTATAATTCTGCCAGTTTGTAAGATCTGAGAATTTTCAAAATTCTTGATATTTCATTTAATCTAGACCCATACCATATACAATTTCTCAAAAATACTATGAAAAGTTTTGTAGCTTACCTATATACGAATGTTATAGATTTTGCTTTCTAGTTTCTGGTATATTTCACACAGTTGGCTGACTAAAAGACTAGTTTTTGCCTTTAATTTCTTTGAAAACAAGGGAAGACCATTTCAAATCTTACTTTTGTAAATGTATTGTATCCAAAAAAAGAAAAAAAGCATTAATTTGATTATAATAGTTTTGATAGTATTGAAATTAGAGTAAATAAAATTCGCAGAAACTTTGAAGAAAAAAATGTTTTTATAATTTTTTTTTGTTTACTATTAATTGCCTAATCACTAGGTGTTTAAAAATTTAAGTTTATATATTATAAAACTAAAGTGAACATTTTAGAAATTCTGCATAATTTGACCTTTTTTATCTATGAAATCTTTGCTTTAGGAGATAATTTTCTTTAATTTTTTTTATTGTTTCATTTGATTTGTTTGGGTTAATGACATTTAATACCCTTTAGTAAATATTTTAAAAAATTAATACTTTTTTGTTGTAAATAAATTGCAAAAAGCCATTCATAAGATTTTCAGAGAATTGTATTAGATATTATCAATAAGATAAAAATTGAGATATAATACTTGTACATGATATTATGCATGTTGAATATTGGCAGATAGATCCTCGATTTGTCCTTACAGTATAATGTTACTTTCAGAGAGTGTGATTTATATAGCAGATCATGAAATGCTTTATTTAGTGCATTCATGTAATGTTAAAATTAAGTGTCAATAAATGATGTATATTAAAATGAGTATGATTATTAAATAAAACTGTGTACGAGAAATTTTCACGAGACAATTTAATTTGTTGTACAATAAAATAATTTTATTA
This sequence comes from Trichonephila clavipes, assembly GCA_019973935.1. NCBI lineage: Eukaryota > Metazoa > Arthropoda > Arachnida > Araneae > Nephilidae > Trichonephila > Trichonephila clavipes. The sequence goes on from BMAU01019467.1 coordinate 134,603, forward strand.
AAAAGCCTATTTCTTTAAACATGTTTCTTAATTTATTCAAAAATGTCCAGTTAATTTATTTCTGAATGTTGGAGACAGGCATTTTTAAGGAAATTCAAACCTTTTGAAGGGTAATAATTATAAAGAAGTCAGTGTATAAAACATACCAAATATGTTTTTTATAAGATTATTTCAGGTACCCAAAACCTTTAAATGATGTTAAAAGCAATTTTATTTCCATCTCAGAATTCCTAATTATTAAACAAAAACGTTCATATTAACCAACTTCAATTAAAAAGCTAAATTAATTTTTGTTTGTAAAAAAAGTGTGTATTTTCTTTGATGTGCAATGTTTTCATAAGAACTTGTTCATAGTATGTTTTATAATTGTGGGATTATTTAATCCTTCGAGGAGAAAGAAGTAGTATTTAGCCTACTTTTATAAAATAATTTTGTAAGTATGTGTGTATAAAGGGATATCTTTTGGTACAGTAAATCATAGTTTGCTTTAATAACAAAAATTAAATGGTTAAATAAAAGTGAATCAAAATTGAAGATTTTAGAAAATGAAATGTTCTTTTACAGTTCTTATCCTCATGTATTTAAGGGAATGTGAATATAAAACAGTTTATTCTATTGATTATATCAACTTTGAGTGTAAAAAAAAATCAATAACCTTTATGGAGTTATTTAATTACAAGATATTACTGATTTTTTACTTATTATATGGAAACACTCAATAAGATAAATCAGGAAAAATAACAAAAAAAAATACAATTTTATTGTGTACTTCCATAAAAATTATATTGTTATAATTTCAAATCAATCTCAAAAACTTGCCTTAAAATATATGTATCATCTTATTAAAACATTGGAAATATACATGCAGAGTATACTAAATATAAATTTATTTACATCCTTCCCAGTATCTGAATAGAATATTAATTTTCATCGGAAATGGGCACTTGTAAACTTCCGAATCTTGGACAGTTCCCTCAAATTATTAGTGCTATGTTGCACTAATAAATTATTATTATCTTCTGTTGACCAACGCGAGCACTCGACAACAGCAGCCATCTTGAATCTCTGGCGCAATACATCATGGGACTCCGCAAAGTTCCTAGTCGAAAGAGGGTACGAAATTTAGACCTGCATTTCGTTCCGGCAAAATATCGGGTCGTCTTGTAAACGGGTACAAAGCGGATTCGAGCCGGCATATTGCCGGCAATTTTCGCCCATGTAAACGGGCCTAATTGTTATGATTGTCGCATGAACTTTCCACACCGCTTTACTCTCCAACGGAAACTTGTGGCCGCGGTAGCCGAGTGGTATAGGTATCGGACCGTGGCTTGCTTTGTCACGGGTTCGAGCCCAGTACCACTAAAGACCCGCCGTGTAGGGCAGCGATGCACGTTAAATCTGTCGAGAGCTGAAACGTCCTCCCGTTGGTGTGGTGTGGTAGTTAGGAGAGGGGGGTGCCAGCTCAAGTGTCGTCCACGTCACTTGACCATGGTTCAAAATTACGTGGTCCGTCGCCAAAAGCCCTCGTGTAGCTGAACAGTGCGACGTTAATATTCAATCAATCAACCAACGGAAACTTAATCTATAAAATGATGACTTAGCAATTCTGGAAAGAAGTATATAATACAATTTATAAAATCGGGGCAGTTGGCGAGAGTTTTGTCTCCCTGTTAAGATGGTATTTCATAAATAAGCAGCGTGAATATTAACGACTTTTTTGTTTTGCACTTACTAAAGTGAATATTTAAACCGTCGACACACAGAGAGTTATGGATTGATTACAAGCATTTGTGCCAAATATATGCAATACTTCTCTTTCAATGTAAATAGGAATGCAGCCCTATTTCATGTATCATGTTTTAAAAAGAACGGATAACTGCTTTTGTTTTCATTCACTTTTCCAAGTGCAAAAATTGACCTATTAGTAGACTTGAAGGAACTTCAACACGTTTTTTTTTCATTCTTTTTAATTTACATACGATTCTCTAGAAACATTTTCTCTTACAGAAATAGCGAAAATGAGTGTATTGATAATATGTATTTTTTTTTATAACGAAACTACGCGTATCCTTTCAGTTTGTATTGTAAGGAAAACAATATGAATTCAAGATGCAACGCAACAGTTAGATACTTCGTACGTTTAACAGTTTCGCGGATTTCGTGATTCTCTGTCTTTTCTGTCTGTCGTGATTTTTGCAGACTCTGTTCTTTAAAAATGCCTCGGAAGCGGAAATCTGGTCCATCCAAAAATTCGTCGCGGGCCCGTGCAGCAAAAGTTGCACGAAATCAAGAATCTTCGGTTCAAGCAGAGCTGAGAAGACAACAGTAAGCACGGCGACAAAGTATTTTGAGAGCAGCTGAAACGCCTCTTCAGGCACGAGTTCGTTCAGAAACACAAGCTGAGCTGCAGGCAGCTAGAAGAGTCATAGAAACGCCAGAACAATCGAAGGCGAGAAAAATTCGTAATGCAGAAATGCAGAGCTCTCGTCGTCGAAATTTCATACGTAAAAATTGGTCTGTATTTAATGGTACTGGGTTTCAATATGATGCTTCAATTGAATATCATAATCATTCTTTAATTGTTACTGGCTCAATGAATACAAAATGCCAGTATTGTGATGCTTTCAAATGAAACGATGAAACTGCTGGAATGTGCTGTTCCAGTGGTAAAGAGTTTCACTTCCATTACTTGGTGAACCAGAAGAGCCTTTAAAAACTTTATTGTTAAGTGTTACAAATGAGTCAAAGCAATTCCTAAGCAAAATAAGAAAGTATAACTCTTGCTTTCAAATGATATCCTTTGGAGTTGATAAAGTGATAAGAATGCCCGGATTTTCACCAACCTTTACTGTACAAGAACACATATATCATAAAAATGGATCACTATTTCTAGAAGGTAATGATCAGCATAAATTTTTGCAGGTTTATTTTATGGATGATGAACAAAATGAAGTAAACCGTCGTTGCCAGTATATTGAAGTAGAAAGAGAAACAGTATTGAAAATTCAACAAATGTTACACAGTCACAATGTTTTGCTGAAGATTTTTAAAAGTGCAATAGACAACTGGTCTTCAGATAGTTACAAAGTTGTCATTCATGCTGATCGAACTCCACGTGGTGAGCATGAGCGGCGTTATAATGCACCGATGGTCAATGAAGTTGCTGTTTTGGTTACAGGTGAACCGTGCTCTCCACGAAACTTAGTGTTACGGGCACATGATAATACGTTACAGCGTATAGCCGATACTCATAAATTTTATGATGCTTTGTGCAGTACCCATTAATATTCAGTAAAGGTGAACCAGGATATCATTTTAATATTCCAGTCGTTAATACAACAACGAGACAGCCAATTCCAAATAAAATGTTTCCTGTATGGACTTTTATGCGTATTACATGATGCTTCGAGAGCATGACTTTAATCTCCTTCTGTGTACAAGGCAACTTTTCCATCAATTCTTGGTAGATATGTATATTTAAGTAGACAGTGAACGTCTTCGTTACATTGCTCTAAACCAGAAAAAATTACGAGCTGAAAATTTTATACATCTACAAGATGCGATTAGCGCAGATGATAATATTAGACCTAACGACATTGGCAAAATGGTTAATTTGCCATCCACTTTCACGAACAGTCCCGTTATCTCCAAGAGTATACTCAAGACGCATTTACTTATGTACTAACTTATGGAAGGCCTGACCTCTTCGTAACTTTTACCTGTAATCCTTCGTGGCAGGATGTAACTCAAGAGCTTATGTCTGGGCAAAAAAGCCACAGATCGATATGACATAGTTGCCCGCGTATTTCGTTTAAAGGTTCAGAAATTAATGAACGTTGTGACAAAAGGAAAAGTATTTGGAGACGTCCAGTGCCATATGTACTCCATTGAATGGCAGAAACGAGGTCTGCCACATGTGCACATATTAATTTGGCTAAAATAGAAGCTACTTCCTAATCAAATCGACAACATAATTAGCGCTGAAATTCCAGATCCAGAAGAAGATAAAAATCTGTACGAGACACGGTTATTAAAAACATGATTCACGGTCCCTGTGGAGCTCGCAATCCAGCATCACCTTGCATGCAAAATGGCAAGTGTACAAAAAAGTATCCTCGAGAACTGATTAGAGAAACAGTTCACAGTGATAAGGGTTACCCGTTATATAGACGAAGGGCGCCTGCTGATGGTGGTAAACAAGTTAACGTTCGGACTCGTAGTGGGGAAATTAAGCGTTTTGATAATGTCTGGGTTGTGCCCTATTCGCCGATTTTGTGTAAATTTTTTAACGCCCACATTAATGTTGAAGCCTGCAATTCTGTACGTGCGATTAAACATATTTGCAAGTATATCAATAAAGGAAACGACCAGGCGATTTTCAATCTGCGTAATGAAGGTGTTGTACAGGCCCTCAATGAAATACAAATTTATCAAGCAGGAAGATATGTTAATAATAATGAAGCAGCATGGTGGCTGCTTGGTTTTCCCTTACATGAAAGATATCCCACTGTTACACATCTTGCAGTACACTTAGAAAATGGACAGCGTGTTTTTTTATGAAAATACCTTTCAAGACAAGATGTTATCTCCTCCTAAGACCACGCTGACTGCCTTTTTCCACCTTTGTCAGAATGATACTTTTGCAAGGAAGTTATTGTACTTTGAGGTTCCCCGTTATTATACATGGAACACCTTTAGAAAAGAGTGGCTTCGCGTCGTATTCAAGGTACACCTGTTGAAATCAACCTGGGATTAAAGCATCGGATGCTCTTGGTCGTGTTTATACCGTACATGTTACAAATTTAGAATGCTTTTGTCTGCGTATGTTATTGCATCATGTTAGAGGTCCAACTAGCTTTACAGAGCTTAAAATTTTCAATGGTCAGGAATGTCAAACGTACAGAGAAGCATGTGAAGCTTGGAGATTGTTAGAAAATGATAATCATTGGAATGAAACTATGGAGGAAGCCGTACAATGTCGATCACCAGGGAATAATCAGATAAAATCAGGGAACTTTACGCTACGCTTTTATCTTCTTGCGGTCTTTCTAACCTTCAAACTCTTTGGGATAAGTATAAAAATACATGGCTGACGATATTTTACATCAACTGCAGCAAGTACATACAGATATGACTTTCAATTAACATATCTACAACGAAACACTGATTATAATCAAAAATAAGGTTTTTACAATGGTTGGAAAAAATTAAATGAGTTTGGAATGCAAAGTCCTCGACGAGACAACAGGGACAATTTTAATAATGAAATTGCTCGAGAGCTAGATAATGATTTCATAGCACTGCAACATCAAGTGGTAGAATTAATTCCTCAATTACTTCCAGAGCAAAATCATGTTTTCCATCAAGTTTTACGTAAAATTGACACCGGCAATGGTGGACTTTTCTTTCTCGACGTACCAGGAGGAACTGGAAAAACGCTTTTGCTTAACTTATTATTAATATCCGTCAGAAAAGACAAAAAATAGCAGTTGCAGTAGCTTCTTCGGGTATTGCCGCAACGCTATTAAACGGCGGCCGTACAGCACATTCCGTTTTAAAATTAACATTGAATCTGGCACAGGAAGATTCGCCCATCTGTAATTTCAGTAAAAATAGTTCACGAGGTAGGATGCTGCGAGAATGTAAGCTTTTAGTGTGGGATGAAAGTACAATGTCTCACAAGAAGGCAATAGAAGCTTTTTAAACCGGACTCTTCAGGACTTGCGAGATAGTACAGATATAATGGGAGGAACGGTAGTTTTATTGGCTGGTGATTTCCAACAAACCCTCCCAGTCATTCAGAGGGAAGCAGATGAGATTCAAGCATTAAATCATCAAACTTATGGTCGAGAGTTGAAAAAGCCTGAAAACGAATATGAGAGTGCATCTTCCTAATGTTGTAGATTCGGAACTTTACGCAGAAATGTTGTTGAAAATTGGTGATGGTTGTTTAGAGGTTGACACTGAAGGTTATATATCAATATCAAGAGAATTTTGCATTTTAGTAGAAAATATGATATGGATCTCTCTCTCATTGCTTATGTTTTTCCGGAATTGCAACAAAATTTGAGTTGTGATCAGTGGTTGTGCGCAAGAGCAATATTAGCACCAAAAATGAAGTAGTTTCTAGGATCAACACTGACATTTTAAAAGAGGTACAAGGAGAAAGGAAGGAATATTTGTCAAAGGATATAATTATGGATACGGAACTTAGTACTTCATATCCTGTGGAGTTTTTAAATTCACTCGAACTGTTGGGTGTACCGTCACATAAACTTCAATTGAAACTGAATGTACCAGTAATGGTTATGCGAAATCTAAATGCTCCTCTGCTATGTAATGGAACAAGGCTTCGGATAACAAAATTGGGGCAAAATATACTTGGTGTTACTATTTTAACAGGTGTCGGTAAGGGAAAAAGTGTTATTATACCTCGGATTCCAATTATTCCCACTGACCTTCCATTCCAATTCAAAAGGGTTCAGTTTCCCGTCAAGCTTAGCTTTGCTGTAACTATAAACAAAGCACAAGGGCAGGCATTACAGGTAGCGGGAGTGCATTTAGAAAATCGATGCTTCTCTCATGGTCAGCTACACGTAGCCTGTTCGTGAGTGTCTAATACCCGGAATTTACACACATTTGCACCCAACGGAAAAACATAATATAGTCTTCAAAAGTATCCTAGATTAATACTTTGCATTTCATCTTTATAAATTGTAATAATTCAAAATTATTTATTTTTGTTACAGTGAAATATATTTTAACATTTGTTGCTGTTATTCAATAAAGCATATTTTAAGTTTTTGAAACTTCATTGTATGGCGTAATTTTTAAAAATTGATAATTCCAGCCAAGATATAAAATATAGGTATCATATTGATTCATTTCTATCGTACCGATACTTATTTAATGACTTAAATGTGAGCGAAGCTGCGTGTAAAATCTAGTATGTAATAATTTCAATAATCTGAAAAAGCTCTTGAATTATTAACGTCCATTCCTTCAGGACAATCATGTAATTATTTTAATTGGTTACCCACCTACCGGGGACTTAAGAAACTATCTCCATCCACCTCCGAAAATCGCGGGACGTCCCGTTGCCCATAATTACCGAGATCTGGAAATCGCGCGCTCTTCTCTTCTGTCTGTAGTCATGTAGCCGGCTGCTTGCTGCTTTGTGTTGTAGTTTCTTTGTCTGTGTTGTGCCGTCTCTCTTTATATTTATGTGTTTTAAGATGCAATAAACTGGATTATGGATTTACACATGTCTGCCTAGTCAATCCCATCATAGAAAATGCATCAACATACAGTATCATTCACGCACCACTGGCCACGCCCTACCTTTGGTTCGCCATGTTAAAATCAACCACTCTACACGACAAAATACGGCATAGTATGGCACACTATAAGTTTTTATATACACCCCCCCATATATATATATATATATATGTGGGAGACAACAAGGGGTCCAAGACGTTTGTCTTTCTTCTATTTTATTTTAAAACTTAAACAAAAATTAATTAAAAAAGGTAGCTATTTTAACAGATAAGTTTGACGATGATATGCAGAAGGTAACGCCTGCTCGCGCACCTCTCTCGTTCTCTCTTCTCCTCTCTTAAAAGTTTTGGTTCTACTTTCACTAGTTCAAAAGTTTCCACAGTTTCAGTTCGTGTTTTAGTTAGCTGCGCCTGCGCGCGAAGACTGCTTGGCTTTAGCTGCCACAATCGGCCAGCCTGACTGTACGCTGTCCGCAGCGGTACGTCCATTTTTTCCTTTTTCATCGAGACCAGAGGAGAATCTGAAACATACAACAAAGACGGAACAGACAAGGACTATACGACAAATACATAGAGATTTAACATATCATAATTCTTCTGAACTAGACAGTTTCTCCATCATGTGAAGGCACCTCTTCGACATCCGGAAGGTTCCACAGGAAAACATTGTGTTTCACAGGCATAAGAACGTCTTTTTTAACAAGTTGATCTTTGGTTGAACGCATCGATATTTTCCTCTCTAGAGTTCTGGACGTCTGTTCAAAACGATTTCTCTTTTTCCTCCGTTTCCACTGCCAGGGCTGGAAGATTTTCCGGAGCATTGTAAACCGTCGATGCTTACTCTCCATAGGTGAAGGGGTGTTGAAGTTCACGGAACTCGTTTTCATGGCACCATTTACTTTCTTACACAATACTATATCAGAACATTTTTCTCTTATAATACTCAATTTTAACTTAGTACTCTTAATTTTATTACATTTACAATCCTTAATTAGAGAACTCAAATCATTTCTAGTATTAAAGTTTATAACATGTGGCAAATCATAACTAGAGTTTTCTATCACATTTGAAACAGAAACATTTGGAAAAGAAACACCAGAATCTTCACTCAAAGAGGATTCACTTTCATTCAATAAAACATTGCTCTTTGCGTGGCCTAGTTTCTTTATTTCAGAATATACACTGGGATGTATAATAAATTCTTCGGTCAAGGTCGGTGATATTGCCGTTCGAACACTTAGACCGGGAGAGTGTTGATTAAGAGAAAGATTTATCGGTTTAACTTCTACCATACGCTGTTCGCCAAAACATGAGCTTAATGTTATTATTTCTTCGGAAGGTGTTTGCACTCTAATTAGTGAGGAATTTAAAACTGGGATCTGGCAACCTGAATCGATCAAGGCTGTTACGGGCTGATTTTCCACAAAAATGTTTACATATTGAAGATTTGCAAATTCATCGCTATTTTGTTTTTCGCTCTCGATTTTCAAAGTATTCACGTTTATTCTATTATGGATGTGGTCGTTAGATTTTTTAGGTTTAAAACGCTTCTCACAGTCTCTTACGCAATGAGATTAATCACCGCATATAAAGCAATTTTTATTTTCTCTTTCAAGATATTGGGGATAGTTCTCTGTAATCTTTGGTTTAAAGTTTTGTGATCTATTTTTAAAGGGGTCTTTTGTATATCCATAAGTAATAGGAATTTCTTTATGTGATCCGCTTCTAGATGAAATATAAATATCGCACTCTTTAGCTAAATCAATAGGCCTGAACCAATCTTCTGCTTCTCGAATGCCAATATGAGTTGCAGTTTCCTTATTTAAAGTTTCAAATAATTTATCAGAAATTATAAGATCACATAGAGATTCAAAGGAATTAACTTTTCTTAACGAACAATAATATTGGAAGTTTGCCGTCAATCTTGCAGCAAATTGGATGTATGTCTCGCCTGATGATTTTACAGCATTTTTAAATGAGTTTAAACACTCGCGAGGGGTTAATTGGAATTCTCTGAGTACTATAGATTTTAGTTTTTCATAGTCATTTAATTCTTCTTCTTTAATATACAATAAGACATTATGAGCTCTTTCGCCCAGAAGATTTATTAAAATTTCAGATTTATATTCGTCATTTATTTTCTTGGTTAAAAATGCGCGTTCTAATGATTGGAAGAACAGATTAAAATTTTCAGATCTGGTGGGAACAGGAAGAGATAAAGTTCTAATACTTTTTATCATATTTTCTATGTTAGTTTCGAACTGTTTTTCTTCGACTTTAGCTGCAGGATTTAAACTTAATGCTTTATTTTTAGCCGTTTGAAGTTCGATTTCTTTTTCTAATTGTGCTAACTGTAGTTTTGCGAGCTCAATTTTCTGTTTTTCTAAAGTTGCCTCTCTTTCGTTTCGCGATACCCTCTCATCTATACAGTTTTGAATTAAAGTTTTAACGAAATCTGGATCACTTTCAAATGTACTACTGTTCTCAATTTTAGTCTTTAGGTTAGCTATGGTGTCCGTACTCTCCACAGTACCGTCTAGATCCTCAACAACTCTTATGAGATCCTCTTTAAGAGCGTTTTTATACATTTTAGAAAAATATGGAAAGATCCTACCTTTTTTTTTCTAGCTCCCTTGTTGCTCGCACGTACGATGTATCCAATAATTGAAGAAAAATTTCGATTCCACTGTGTGATTTCACCTCTTCGCAGGTAATATAGTTGAAATTGTTCGAATTGACACCTCTTCGCAGGTGTTTGTGAGTGGTTCCAACCTCTACACAGGCGGAATTTTCGTCGATGGGTTCCAACCTCTACACAGGCGGAACGAAGTTTTCGAAAAATGGCGGCGCGTCTCCTCCACGGACGGCTTTTTGTTCACGTTCCAAACTTTGATCAAAATCGAAATTTTTTCAATCCCGGCCTCTACACAGGCGGAGTATTCATGCTGAGTTCAAACCTCTACACAGGTTGAACGAAGTTTCCGAAAAATGGCGGAGCGTCTCCTTCACGGACGCTTTTGTTCATTGTCCAGACTTTGGTTCAAAATCGAAATTTTATCGATCCCGGCCGAGCCCCCATAATTTGTGGGAGACAACAAGGGGTCCAAGACGTTTGTCTTTCTTCTATTTTATTTTAAAACTTAAACAAAAATTAATTAAAAAAGGTAGCTATTTTAACAGATAAGTTTGACGATGATATGCAGAAGGTAACGCCTACTCGCGCACCTCTCTCGTTCTCTCTTCTCCTCTCTTAAAAGTTTTGGTTCTACTTTCACTAGTTCAAAAGTTTCCACAGTTTCAGTTCGTGTTTTAGTTAGCTGCGCCTGCGCGCGAAGACTGCTTGGCTTTGGCTGCCACATATATATATATATATAAATTATAATCCTGTGTGAGTTGTTTCTTTTTAGAATTTTAAAGCGTTGCTTAGAAATTAAACAGTTTAGAATACATGGTGAGGGTTTTTTTTATAAAACGATATAAAAGAGAGATTTGTCATAAAAATATTAATTTTCATTGCTTTTAATCTGTTAAATTTATAAATGAAAATAACTTAAAAAATGATACTATCGTATAAGGTATAAAGAGATTATCTCTTGTACGTTGTATTAAATTTCCATTTATCGCACTATCCTTAAATGTTTATTGTTAGATATTTGCGACAAGTTTCTTTCCTTTTTACCATGTTTTTATAAACTCACTTTCTTGTTTTTCCCGGTGGAATTTTGTTATTGATTTTAAACTAACTTGCCGATGAGCTAGAGACTTTTGAAATTTGGACCACAGCTCAGAAGTGGATGGCAATGCATGAAAATGTGAAAAAAGAAGTTACCCCGGGCTCCAATTTCAACAGGGGTCCCGTAACTTTCATGAATTTACACGAACAAAGACCACCTGTCGATAGCACGGTTCGAGTTGCGTCTACGTGTTCAATTCCGTGGCTCTGGGGTCGAAGGGGGAGGCAGGTTACCATGTTTTTTTAATTTGCTTTCATGTCTGTCTGTCCTGGTGGAATTTTGTAATTGATTATAAACTAACTTCCCGATGAGCTAGAGACTTTTTTGAAATTCGGACAATAGCTCAGAAGTGGGTGGCAATGCATGAAAATATAAAAAAAGTAGTTCTAGTCAAGAACCTGGGCCCCCAAAAGGCGTGTATGTTTGTCCGGGTGGAATTTTGTTATTGATTTTAACCTAACTTTCCGATGAGCTAGAGACTTTTTTTTGAAATCTGGACCACAGCTCAGAAGTGGATGGCAATGCATGAAAAGGTGGAAAAAAAGTTTTAGTCTCGAACCCTAGTCCCCGAAGAAGCCGGCCCCGATTTCGACAGGTGTCCTGTAACTCCGGAAATTACACGAATTTACACGAACAAAGACCACCTGTCGTAGCACGGGTCCAGTTGCGTCTACGTATTCAATTTCATGGCTCTGGGGTCATAGAGGGGCCCCCAAGTTACCATGTTTTTTTACTAATTCGCTTTCAAAAAAATCCCCTTATTTTGGCAATAGTGTGCTCTCTTTTGACCGTGTGAACACTTAACCAGCCTGCTAGCTAGGTGAAGAAAGCAGATGCAAGCACAGCCAAGCGCGTAAACCTCTCCTTATTGTTTATTATTAACTGCTTGATGTATTGTAACTGTGCTCAATTTGAATGTGAAGGAATTTGAATTTAGAAATGACGAATTAAAGTTGATTTGAGCTAACCACAATAGTAATTCTTTGAGAGTGCAGTTCTACAAGTCGAGTGAAGTTTTACAAGTAATGCGAGGCAGTTCGTTGTATTTAAGCAAAATATGAAAAACAAATAGAAAAACTGCTTTATTTATTCTAAATATAAATTCACAATTACCAGTTAGTCGTTATTTTAATAAGAAATCCTTTAAATAAATAAAATAATTATTAATTACCATGTTTTTATTAACTTGCTTTTTTGTCTGTCCGGGTGGAATTTTGTAATTGATTTTAAACTAACTTCTCTCGATGAGTTGGATACTTGAAATTTAAACCATAGCTCAGAAGTGAGTGACAATGCATGAATATGTGAAAAAAAAAGAAAAAAACGAAAAGGAGGAGAGAAAGATGAAGAAAACGAAAAAGAAGAAAACAAAAATTGTGCTTTTTAGTCCGTTATAAAAACATGGTACATTAAAAATATTTTTATATAATATACTTGTTTTATATATATATAAATATAAAAGAAAGAATTGTTGTTGCTTTTACTTTAATTTTAATAAGAAATAGGAATTTCTTCAATTACATTGCTTCAAATAAATTTTTTAAATCTCATTTGTTGATTAGTTTGTACATTTATCTGTTTGTCTAAGAAGAGTTGAAGACCAGGTATATTACATTTTCAACGTTCAGGTGCATTTACTTATCATTCTATCATTAGAAATTAGAATTCTTATGCTAATATTATTGAGCTTTAAAAATAAGACTATCATTCTTACTTATTATCAATAGAAAAAACGCAGATCCTAGACGAGAGTTCTTAATCTCAGTTACGCTGAAATGTTAAAACTCTATAGAAATTTTTATATTTTAATTATAGAAATATAAAAGGTATGATAAGTAGTATAAATTTTCTTTTCTCTATCCTTCCTCTTCTTACAAGATCAAAGTAAAAGAATTCCTTTTTATGTGGTAATGATAAAATTAATAAAATTTAGATTCCATGAAGATGACTATCAGTCAAAGTATTCTTCAAACTCTTTGCTGAGAGCGATTGCGTTGAGATTAGGTTTATTAGTAGCTAAGACTGGGGGGTTTATTGTAATTTTTTAATAACAAACCCCCTTATGTTCTATTGATTCATTTTCTTTTGCACATAAAGTAATAGAAATCGCACGTGCCAGGAGTGGAAATATAATACGCAGAGAAAGATGCATAACACGTTAAATAGCTCGTATTGACCCGCTGAGGTGGTGGCGGAGGGGAAATTCTGCATTCACACACACACATTAAAAATTTAATACGTAAGCCAGTGACGTTCATTCTTGATCAAAGACGCCGAATCGGACAGTGATTTAATTAATTTGGAGACACGAACTATTTTGGTAAAATTATTGCGAAGGAAAACTATCAGGAAGTTGTCTAGAAATTTCTGAGACAAGAAACAAGCTTCTGAATGTTATGCAACATAAAGTAGAGGAGTATATGCATGCTGATATGTTTTCATCTTCATCTCATTAGTGATTTAATCAATCGCCGTGAACTAATAATAAACAGATTTTTTTCTTTGAGTTATGAATTTATTTTTTTTAATCCGCGTGTAATGCTATTGCTAAAATCGTACATTGCATTAATTTAAACATTAGAGCAAGTATTGCATTCCAATTTTTTCATTTCAATTTATCAGAAAATATAGGTACTTTCTAGGAAAAGAAAAATGAAAAGATAAATTTCGAATAAAAAACTTGCTGCATGGTTATACAATAAATAGTTATCAGATCGCGTACGGGATCTGAAATGTATCTTATCCAGTAGTTTTACTGATCTTTTAACACTTTGTCAGTGTCAAGAGATCTTATTGATTTTTAACACTTAGAGAGCGTACATAAACATTTAACGCATTTTTGATCGTAGTGGAGTGCACAATAGGGGGATTGGGGAGTTTAACCCGTCATAGACCAACAGGATTTTAATTTTTAGATTAAATATTACGCCTTGAAAGTTTTCATCAAAGTGTTTTTTTTACTTCCTCCCTTCCTATCTGTAAAAACAGTCTGTATACGCTACAAATCGTTCGAATCGGATTTCTTCAAACCGTCTAGTGCAGGCGTTGGCAACCTATGGCACGCGTGTCACATGTGGCATGTGGAGCAATTCTCAGTAGCTTTGCACTACTCTACAAAGTAATGAGATACAATTATATACCGTAAAATCCTGTGTATAACGTTCACCTACACTTTCAAGCGGCATTTTTGAAGTGAAACTTCTTTGGGCTCGAGAGTGAATGCGAAATTTACCCAGTTTTACGTTAGGGTGAAAAAGCGAATGGAAGTAGTCCCCCCCTCATCCCCCCGAATCGTCGCCAAGGTGAAGAGATGGCGAGGAGGAGGAAAGAGGGGGAGGGGACACTATGAGACTTACGTCATATCCGTGAAAAAGTTGAATGATTGCCCACCTTCCAATTGGGGGTCCTTTTTCCCCAGACCCGGGGACATTTATCAATGGTTGTATGAGTTGCAGTGTGTGCATTACGGTGTAGACAAAATAGCTCTCTCAGCAAAAGCGTGCCTTTTTGAAATATATCTTTAGATTGTTGGCTACATGGCGATGTGTTCGGCGGCTAATTTGTTTTTTTAATTTTCATTTGCGTTGAATTATTGTTAATTCTAGTCAGAATGCCTAAATGAAATACACAAAGAGAAAAAGAGTTTCGTGAAAGAAAAAAAAAAAGAAAAACTACAGCAAAAAAGTCCAGTCGAAAAAGTGACCCCCCCCAGAAAAATAGTGCACATTCATCAAGTGCTACTGCCAAATCTCCCTCAGAGTACATGAGAGAATATCGAGCACGGAAAGAACATTGCGAAACGCTCTCTTAATGCCGAGTTTAAGGGATCGGAATGCTATTGAGACTCTTCTAATGACAGCACAGATTAATACGAGCTTTGTGAACCACCCTGTGCCATCAACTACAGAGCCCTCAACAAGTCTTGTGCGTGTTGGAACTGATGCATGCGAATCGATAATAATTTTCATCTTATGTTACAAAGACTATGATTCCCATAAAAATGCCCATAAAAATCTTCAAAAGCGATTCGTTGATAATCCTTTCGGTCACGGCTGTTCAATTTGCGATAGATTATGGTTAGAGATGATTTGAGAACGCCTGTTGCTGAGCACAAAAATATTTTACCGGGAATTAATTTAGACGACATTAAAGCATGCTACTCGTACAATTGCCGACACAGTTTAAATAGGAAAAAGATATCAAATTTATCAAACTATAATGGTTTTGTATATCTAGAAATTCCAGCACATCTTCCTACTTTGGATTTGGTATCAGAAAGACTCATTTCGCCACGAATACCTTTCATGCAAATTAGGCGATTGAGACATGTACATAGTCAGTTTGGAATATTAGTGCAAATAATCAATGTTCCAACGTCGCCAAAGAAGTTTCCCTTCTATCGCGTGGCGTTCTCTGCACCATTTTTTTTTAATTTTTAAGTACATTCACTGTGTAACGCGCACTCCCCTTTTTTTACGAAGAAACCACAAGTGCCACGCTCTTATGTTTTGAAGTAATTTATTCGAGGTATTATTCCAAATTTTTGAAACTACAGCCCTTTAAATTTTCATAAGGAGTTTCTTTTCTTTTAAATAAACAGTGTTTCAACATATGTAGAAGTCTAATTTTTTTTAATGCTCACCTTTTTTTTTCTATTTTTAAAGCTATCATTTCTATACCCGGAGTATAACGCGTACATGTAAATTTCGATTTATTTTTTGTGTTAAAAGTGCGCGTTATACCCCGAATTTTAAGTTAAATCGCTCTCTTCTCTACACCTCAAGCACTTTTATTTAAAGGATATATCTTACTTTCTATTCTTTGTCATAAAACAATTCTGTAGAATCTGCTTGCGATTGATTTATGTAAAAAACGTCATGTGTTTATATGTGACTCATTCTTAGTGTTAAATCTTCGTTTCAAATCAAAACGATTGTGTAGTACTAGTAAAATGAAACATCACTCATTTCTGTGTCGTGAAAAAAAAAAACTTCAGAATTAATGAAAACATTTTCACAGTTTATGGAATTATGAAAAGAGCTGGAAGATATATATATATATATATATATATATATATATATATATATATATATAATCTATCAATAAATCGACAGCTATTTTAAATTGATGTTTATCATTGCAAGAGCGCTTTAATTGTTTGAAGAAAATTGCGTGTGATCTGCTTTTCGCTTTTGGTCCTACATACATACGTGAACAAAAATTTTTTTTCATATGAAATATCTTTTGAGTCCAAAAAGAAGTTGTTTAACAGCTGAACATTTAGTGAGTGAAATTGAAAGACACAAATTAAGCTCCTATTATTGCGATATTAAATAAAACTTTGCAAAGGCAAAAATCGCATTAAAATTAAATTTTTTATTTATGTTGAAGGAATAGTTATATTTTATGTTGACGAATATCTTTAAATGACTCATAATTATTGTATAATAAAATTATAAATCTATATTGTTAGCCTCTATTTCCTAACTCTTCAAGCATTGTCACTGGAATTGAAATAGTTTCAAACAGTTCGTACAGCGGTGGCACCCTGAATCATATTAATACATTTGTTTGGCACACCACAGCTATAAGGTTGCCGACTCCTGGTCTAGTGAGTGTTCCTCTGGAAAATTATAAATGTAGTAATTTTTCATTAAAAGTAAAACATTAGTTAAGATTTACTCGTAGTTAACGTACGAGTCAGGCAAACGTTTGTTGTTTCAAATAGGCTTAAGAGCATTTTCAATTATATCTGAATGCAGTGCCGATTTAAGCTAATTTCGGGCCCTGGGCGCAGAAGATGTACAGGCCCCCTTGGCGATGGTGGATCGAAATGTACAACTAGAAAATTGGGTTTCCAGCTTATCCGAGCCCCTTGATGTCTTCTCCAAGCGCGTCCAATGGATAAACCGGCACTGTCTGAATGTTATATAAGAGGCATTTCAGTTTGGACAACGAGTGAATGGTATATATTAATTGGATGGCGATAATATATTTTTTATACATGGTAACCGTGTTTCTCTTGGGTTTGGAAAGTTAAGTAAAAAATTTTTGTAATTAATAATCAAAAGAGTTTATTAATAGAATTTATTCTTTGATTGCTAAAACTACGCTTGTATACTTTCATTGCTATCAATTTATGTAAGGAATACATATTTTAAAAGCTTTCTTCATATATTTTTGCTCAAAAATAATTTTATTTTTGCACTGTATTTAAGTAAGTTAAAAAACCATCTATATTCAAATAATAATTAGTAAATTTTTCCTTTGGTGTATACGAAAACAAAGAAACGTTTTTAGGTGGGGATTACCTTTTTAACACGCTTTTATTAGTTTCACTTGTATGTAACGGAATCTTTGAACTCGATTTTTACCCACCTTAAAAGGTCAGATTAATTCGAAATTTCGCACACTTGTCAAGGACCGATGACAATACAATAATTTTATAATTTTATTTCATTGTCCTGATCAGGTTCCGCAGGAATAAGGATTTCGAGATTTGGCGACTAATTCATTATATCGTTTTCCAGATTTGGCGACTAGAAGATTGTTACAAACCTATAATAGCGAAGACGTTTGCGTCAGCCATTTCTTACCATAATATAAACAAAATGTTCATTTTTTCTGAAAATAGAAATAAAAAAAAAGACTCGTGCAAGTGGAAAAAAAAAATCTATGTTTTAACCCAGCGTTTCTCAAACTGTGGGGGGCGCGAGCATATCGAAAAGCTCAAAATAAAAGATTTAAAATAATTATTCATTTACCAAAATGAAGCAAAACAAAAGACATTCTGACATGATAAAAATTAAATCATATTCATTCTGATATATTATTATAAATGTGTAAGTGCGGCAAGTATTTAATAATTGATTTATCAATACTAAATTAAAAGCAAGTTTAGTAATTACTAAGTTTAGTGACTTCCATGGGCTTGTCATATACAAAATATAATACATATATTGATAATATGTGCAGTTTATAATATTAAAGTCGCATTATAACTTCAACGTCGAAGAACATTATTACATTCAATACATTGTTATTGTATGAGGGGGAGGGCGATGAAAATTCTGACTGAAAATTGGGTCGCAAATATGTAAAATTTGAGAAGCACTGTTCTAACCGCGCTTAACTCAGACGTAGTCTATTTTTCTAAATTCTTTTGTAGGGTCTGTGGAATAAAAAATCATTCATTGCTTCATTTTACCAAAACAGCTGTAAATCAATTCAGAGGTCACCGGATTAGAAATAACTTCTCACAAACTCTTTGATTCAAAAAGTGTACTTTTGTGTCTAATACTGATGCAAGTTTCAGAGAGAATATTGAGCTCTTTTTAGTAAGGTGACCAATCGTCCTCCTTTAGGGAGGACAGTCCTCCTTTTATAGGTTCTGTCCTTCCTCGAAAAGTGTCCTCCCACTTGTCCTCTTTTTCAATATTTTAAAACTGATCTGTTAATCTATGAATTCAGAGATGAACCAAACATGTTTCTAATATGTCGAAGAACAGTCTGAAACAAATATCACATTGTTTGAATAACAGTTTTCAATGGTATTTTTTGACTTATCGCAAGTAAATTGGGCAGATATAGAAAATTATGTTGAGTTTTTATCGAAAGAAATGCCTGATATTAAAATCGACGTCAATTGTCTATTTGAAGTAGAAAGAAGACTGAAACTTGTCCTCTTTTTTTCAATATTTTAAAATTAATCTGTAAATTTCTTTCACAGATGCCAGGCCGAACTATTACGCTTCTGTTTGAAGAAATTAGAGCACTGAATGTATATTTAAGGTCTGATAAATTAGAATAATAGGAAAATCAACATGTTGAAATTGATAAAAGATGGGTGAAAATACCTAAACCATTTAAAAAATGAACACATTCCATATGAAAATGTAATTATTCTTGTTAAATGTACGTTGGGCTGCCCCGGAACTAATGTAGTATAGTTGAAAGAGTTTTTTCAGTTGGTAATGATTTTTGGATTAGTGAGAAATTAATATTTTAGCTACAGTGCTTACCATAAAATTCAGTATAAAGGATATTTTTTACTCCGAAATTTCCAATGTAGAAGAAAATGATATGTTGACAAAGAAAAATTTATTCAATGGAAAAATACTCGTTTAAGAAAATAATTAAAAGGAATGTAAGGGTAATTAGCGCATTTTTGTTTGAACTAATAAAATGTTTCATATATTTACGTTGTAACTTTTTCTTATACTTTTCGTCTTCCTTTTCATTGTAAAAAAATGGTCACCTTATTTTTAGAGAAAAATATCATTGACTTAACACCTTCTTTCGCATGAAATATTTGATACTTAGCTCTTCAATGTTCCTTCAGCTGGCTGATCCTACATTTAGGGCAAACTAGGCCCTATCGATGCACTGATGGGATGTCAATGGGTATTCCAGATTCTAAAAAATGACGCATTGAAGATTAATTAATGAATTAATCTTCATTGCGTCATTTTTTAGAATTTGATAAATGATCTGAATAAATGATATAGTTTAATAAACTAAAAAAACATCCTTTTATTGAGATCGAAAAATAAATGAAAAACAAATTATAGTTTATAAAAACTAAAAAACACGCTTTTATGTTTAATCGAACTAGAAAGTAAAAAATTAATTCTTAATATAAGTATAAAAGGATTAACGAAAAATTAATGTCATTGAGGTAAAAGCATGGAGTGCCCTATATTAATTTTTATAGTTTCTATTCCGAAATGCTGAGTTAGCGTAAAAATGTAGTACAAAGCACCCCACATACGCTTTTGCCCCAATGACATTAATTTTCTCGTTAATCATTTTATTCTTATATTAAGAATTATTATTTTCTTCTTTTTAGTTCGATTAAACATAAAAGCGTGTTTTTTAGTTTTTTTAAACTATAATTTATTTAGCTCTGGTTATTGCCATACTTTCTTTACGTAATGCTTTCTTTCTTTGTATATTGAATACTAATATTTTTATAAAAATATTTCAGAACTTTTTCTTGCAAAGTGTTTAACAGATTTTCTGATTAATTTTATAGTAGGTATTCATTATTCGATTGCTTTAAATATTTAAGGTATAGTCGTTGGGAGGCTGACCAGAGTGCCTAGCTCTTTCGAGCTTTAACCTCTCATCAATAGGATTTCGAATGACTGATGTTATGACTTTTTTGCCCTTTTTTTAAAAAAAATTTCAGTCTTATCCATAGAGGCGAAACATTTAAGTTACAGAAAAAAGAGAAGGGGAGGGGGAGAGGATAAAGTCTAATCATTAGGTCCTTTTTAGATAGAAAAACCTGTTCTTCACACACATCTCCAATTTCAGCGGAACATGTTTTGTCTATCTTATGTTTTGCCTTATTTTTTTTTTCTAGCGCAACAACGAATAATGCAATGTACGCGGTGACGCATAAAGAAAGATAAGAAACTAACAAGAAAAATATCGCTTTGCACGTTGAAATAAAAATATTCGCTAAAAACAAATACCTTCAAGAATTATTTTTTGTTCTAGATCAAAATTTATCTATTTCTTAGAATAACTTTTAGGTCAAATAAATATATCAGGAGGTGGGGTGTGTGCACGCGTGTAAAATAATACAAAGGAATAATAAAAAAAAATCATATTGATTATTGATCCATTATATACCGTAAAATCCAGCGTATAACGCTCACCTGTACATTCTGAAATTTTTAATTTTTAGGTATATTCGCCGTATATAATGCGCAGCCCCTTTTTACGAAGAAATTTGAACTGTACGTACGCAATGTTCTTATGTTGAGCTCATTTACTCGAGGCATTATTCCAAGTTTTAGATAAAAAAAAATAGTATAATTCTAGAACTACTATCTTTTCAGTTCATAATAATTGTCATTTCTTTTAAACAAACAGTATTTTGATGTATACAGGAGTCTAATTTTTTTCTATGCTCATTTTTTTTTATTTTTAAAGCTATCATTTTTATACTGGGCGCAACCCTAAATTTCGATCTTATTTTTTTATGTTAAATGTGCGTATTATACGCCGGATTTTACCGTAAAATAATTATGGGTAATGCTATTAGCGAATTTAAAGTACTGACGAATTTTTTTAAATTTTATTATAAGAAGACTAACTAGAGAGAGGTTAGCGAATAATTAGAATTTCATGAAAAACATTTTAGAGCTTTATTTGTAAGAATAATTACATTATTATTATTTCATTTTGAATCATTTACTTATTGAAATGATCAGAATTTCAACACTTAATTTTCGAACATTTTGAAAGAGAATTTCGATATTAAATATTGAAATAACTGAGAACGAAGAATTTCTTAGTTATTCTTCGATTTTGGCAACACTAATCAAATGTGTTGAGCGAAACTACGAAGAAACTTCATTAACGGTAATTGCGTACATTCTTTGATCAAATTTTGAATGTTTATATTCTCACACTTTCATTTTTCTTCACTAGTTTCTGAGAAGTAATCTTCCGCAGCTGGTATGACTTGAGTAATTGCGTGTCTATTTTCAACGAAATTGAAATAACACATCCATCTGTTCTCACGTCTGCTGTTGCGAACCATTAAGGTCAATGAGGCTCACCCGCACTCATTAAACTCCCCCTTCCCAAAACACATTCCGAAAAAACAACAAACAATCGCGAGATCACTGGAATACGATTCGGGGAAAACACGCCTACTTCTATCGCCAATGAAAATGAATCGCTTTGCTGACGTCATACCGAATAACAACCGAATCTCAAAAATCAATATTAACTTGAATTACGCTTTTATCGCCTTTTGGCGAGTATAGTTTTTGAGTAGTTTTCTAAAATGATCTAATGAATGAGTATTTATATTAATATATAAACGATTATATATTCAGTGTATAGTTTACAAATCCACGCATATTCAAAATTACTAACTATGAAAACGTTAGTTTTCTGTCACACACTACGTCTGTTTTTTTACATAAAATAATTTTTAATTATTGTTTTAAGTGACGATTTTCTCTTAATTCCATCCAAGCTGAAAATTTAATGCTTCAATGCTTTCTAATGCTTCAAGGATGTGTTACAAATAATTATAATAAATCTCAGTGAGGACTTTAGCAGTCATAATATACATTAAATACCGTTAAATTATAAAAAAAAAAGCTTCGCAAGATAAGTGAAATGTGAAAAGTTTGAATAATTTCGACTTCGAGGTTGAAAAATTATCAACAATAATAAAATGTAAGGTGAAGGTTAATGTTAAGAAATATTTTTGAATAAAAAAAAGAAAATATACAATTTATAATACTTTGGGTATAGAGGCATCTTTATTTAAATGTAAAAAAAAATTAATTAAAAAAACACACACACAAAATTTTAATGAATCGCAAAGGTAAATCTAGAATTTGAAGCAAAATTTTTATTCTAGGTGAGAAAAATTTGATTTTTGTCACCTTTATCTATCCCGATCTAAACATGATTCATTTTTTTCCCACTGATTTAAAAGCCTGATTCGAAAAAAATCTGTCTAATTTGTATTTACTTATTATACCGGGATAATTTTTAGTAGCCTCTAAAATTTCAAATTCTATAAAGCTAATTATACATCAAACTTATGAGATTAATTGTGATTTCCAAAACTCCAGAAATTTACTTTTGAGCTTTAGAAGTTAGTAAGAGACACGGGAAAATCGAATATTATTTGAAACGGATATAAGCGAATTTTACGATTTATATATATTTATTACGTGAGGGAGATAACACAACAGACTTGTTTGTTTGGTGATATGTTACTGAATAATAAAAAAATTTACTCATCGGAGATAACTGTTTCACTACTTTTTTTTCTTATTGATTATTTTAAAACAATTTCGCTTATATTTAGGTTTTACCTAATAAGTAAGTTGCTTGAGAAACTCAAACGTATTATTATAACTCATGCAAAAAAATTAGACGTGAAATCTAACATACTTTTACGAAATTTTATTTAAATTTTTAGTATGTTGAGATATTAAATATGCAATCAAAATTAACTTTATCAAAATCTTATCGAAGGGTTAATAAAATAGTAGAGCTTAAAGAGTTGACGCCCTGGGGCCAGTGAATCTTCTAAAGTAATTCGACTTGAAAGTTCCAACCACACTCTATCAATCTTGCGCTGTAATCCGACAGTTTTCTCTACAACGGCATTTTGCTCCATCTGGTTTATTTTTTCTTCCCTTCTATTTCTATTCGCCATATGACATTTTAATTGTTTTCATTGAAACTTCTCTCAGTCAGTTTGAGCCTAAGCGTTGTTCTCTGGAGCTCTACATAATTTTCGTTCAGGTTCAACTAAGGTCAAGACCTACGACTCTCCAGTGAGATCACGACGAAGATAACACATCACTCAATAAGTCCCGGGTCTAACATATAAATGGTGCTACCTTCTAACTTTCCCTAATCTAGTAGCTATAACTTTCAAACGGCACGCGTCAAAATTTCGTGATATCTCGTTTAGTTGAAAAGTTACAGTGGTTTTAGTGAAGCAACTTTCTTTTTGTTTAGAAACCATGGATAAAAAAGAATTTCATGTGTTAATAAAACATTTCTTTTTGATGGACAAAAACAAGCAAAAAAAATGGCTTGATAAGTGATATCCGGACTCTGCTCCATCGCAAACAATGGCTAAGAGGTGGTATGCAGATTTAAAACGTGGTCACACAGAAAAAATCGACGCCGAACGTACAGGTCGCCAAATTCTGCAATTGTTCCAGAAAACACAAAAAAAAGTCCAGAAAGTCGTTTTAGACGATCGTAAATTGAAGTAGCGTGAGATAGCAGAGGATTCATGGTTATCAGAAGGCAGTGTGCATTCATTACTTTGCATGATCATTTGTCAACAGTAGCGCACACAGGAATTTTTCAAGGGGGTTCCGGGGTCGAAAGTTCACCATTCTTGTATCATGCTCCTTTTGATTTTGCCGATTTTCGGGAACAAAACACAGTAAAAAAACTAATTTTTGAATAAATAATTAGCATTAATTAATAAAATTAATCATTAATAACAAGAAATTAATTAAATTTTACATAATATATACCGTATTTTCCTGTATATAATCCGCAGCGGCGTATTATCCGCAAAGCCTTTTTTTCGAGTAAAAAAAAAAAAACCATTGTATAATCCGCAGCGGCGTATAATAATCCAAAATATAAACTGCCGATAATGAATGTCATATAAGACAAAAAATACACAATATAATTGAAAATAGATGAAAGAAATTGTACAGGAAAAAAAATTTATTACGAAATGTCTTTTCAAATATGTATGATAATATTTTTTACGATAATCTCAATAAAACAAAAAAAAATCTTTGCTACTGCCATCTATGTTTTGAGGTGTTAAACAAAACATTCCATGCGGAAAAAATCTTTCTTTTTTTTTAATTTAGCAAGTTAACAGCAAAAAAATTAAGATCGAGACTGCTTCCCCACTGTCTCTTTCTTTTAAAATCCTTTTATTTATTTCTTCCTCTAATTCTGGCCAGTGAGGATTACCAAAATGATCGGCACTTTAACGTCAATCACAATTTTCGAAGTTTGTCTTGTTTTTTCTCCACAAACGAATATTCAATTCGTCAACGTTGAAAAACCTTGCAGCTTCCCGATTTTGGTAGCCTTTTAAGTTTGTAGTGTAACTTAACACTTTCGCTTCAACTTGATGAAAGCTTTCGAAAAACTTAATAGCTCTAGTCAAGAGAGAGAAAATTGGAAATGGCGCCAGAGCGACTAATAACTATTTTTCCTTCCGAGGAATCGAATTCGTTTTTGAATGTAATTGGACAAAAACTAGTTATAGCTGAAATACGTCATCCGAGTCATGAAAGCGCCATCTATTATTTATTTTATAAAACATAAACGACATTTCTTCCAAAACTTTATTGTTCGCTTTTCTGATGGAGAATGTTTTTTTCTCAGATAATCCGCGGCGGCGTATAATACGCACAACGAAATTTGAAACTTTTTTAACACATAATCCGCGGATTATATACAGGAAAATACGGTACTTAGAATTATAATCAATCGGAAAAAAATTCAAGGGCTTTGGGGGGTCCGGACCCCCAGGACCCCTCTCCCTCTTGTGTGCGCCACTGTTTGTCAATGAGAAAGCTTTGTTTAAAGTGGGTGTTGCGTTTTCTCACAATCGATCAAAAACAACAACGCATCAACGATTCAGAGCGTTGTTTGGAGTTGTTTAAGTGAAATAAACAGGATTTTTTTACGTAGGTATGTGACAATGGTTGAAACATGGATTCAATATTACACGCCTGAATCAAAAAGAACGTCAGCTGAGTGGACAGCAGCCGGTAAAAGCCGTCCAAAGCGACCCAAAACTCAAACGTCAACTGACAAGTTTATGGCGTCCGTATTTTGGGATGCACATGGAATTTTGTTTATTAACTACATTGAGAAAGACAAAACACAATTAATAGTGAACGTTACATGGCATTATTGGATCAATTAAATGAAAAAATAAAGAAAAAAAAGTTCTCAAATGCAAAAGAAAAAAGCGCTGTTTCACTAAAACAATACTCCGTGGCATAAGACCATGAAAACGATGGTCAAATTGAAGGAATTGCGCTTCCAATTACTTTCCCTCCTACTGTACAGTCTATATGTGGCCCCCAGTGACAACTGGCTGTTTGACCTTAAAAGAATGAATGCTACAGGGAAAAAGGTTTGGCTTAAATAAAGAAGTAATTGCCGAATTTAAAGCCTATTTGGAGAGAAAAGACCAATTAGAAGAGCCCTATAGGCTGAATGTATCACTCTTGAAAGGAAGTATCTTGATAAAAATAAAGTTCAATTTTGCCTAAAAGTTGTTTTATTAACTAGGCCCGGGGACTTATTGAATGATGTGTTATACTTGAAATTAGGTAGACCAAAAACTATATAGTTCACGAGTTGTTTAGTGTTTT
The DNA here is from genome assembly GCA_019973935.1 of Trichonephila clavipes. Lineage (NCBI taxonomy): Eukaryota > Metazoa > Arthropoda > Arachnida > Araneae > Nephilidae > Trichonephila > Trichonephila clavipes. The sequence goes on from BMAU01019467.1 coordinate 160,535, forward strand.
ACTCTACGCATTCTACCTTACATAAGTGACAACGTCATTAAAGAAGAAAATATAGTATCATCTGCTTTAATTATTATTGCGGAATGTATTTAAACTGGGGTTAAATTAACGACACGGACCTTTTCTCGTTTACTGCTGATGTTAGTAACATAAAAAGATAATAGATTGTTGCATCAAATAATGCCACACAATATTGTGTGGCATTGAGAAATAAATACTATTTTGCTTTTACACAAATAATTAAGAGGTATAAATAACTGATAAACAACTAAAAAATTATGTTCAATTTTGCGTGATATTGATCTTAATAAAAATCATCATTATACATATTTATGAATGTTAGACTGAAATGTTATTTGACTTCAGCCTTTGTCTCAACAGAAAAGTTTTCATGTTAACATTTATTACGTTTTTAGGTGTGTTTTTTTAACCTTGGTTGAAATCTGACAGTAAAATAAATAATGGAATGAAAATTCAATTTTTTCCCGTTTCTCTTTTTTGAGCTCTTTAATTATAGCAATGGTATTGTTTTGATTTCAGAAATTCAAAAACTTTTTAAGATCTTCGAAGTACAAAATATTAAAAAATGCTAATCTGACTGTTTGGGCTTCTATTCTATCCAAAACATTGGGGTAACTTACAGCGATTAAGTCTATGATGAACTTTTCGTAGAGGACGGCAAAAAACAGCAATTATAAGGTCACATTCAATTTAACTAAATTAAATAAAGTGTTATTCTAAAAAATCTTCAATCAAAACATACAATATTACATTGATATGTACGCTTATTATCATGTGTTTGAAATTTTTTAATATTTAATAGTTTCAGAAGAAATATCAATAAACATTTACTTCATATTCCACTTAAATACACATACAACTAAGAAGGATTATCTAATATATATTATAAATGTGAAAGTTTGTGAAAATCTTTGTTGGTCTTTCACGCAAAAATTACTGAATGGATTTTAATGAAACTTTACAGTAATATAGCTTATACATCAGAATAGCACATAGGCTATAATTTATAAAGATTTGGGAAAAGTGTCAAAAATATAACGATATTTGTCAAGTAAGTAGGAAAAAAATTCTGTCACTGCTAGCAATTCTGGCATGTGCTGCAAAAAAGCCCACGTCAGCATATATCTATCTTTTGTTTGTGAAAAACCTTTTTTGTTTTGGCTACGCAAGGTGCTCGCTTCTAATTAATTCCTCTGATATAATGCCTATTTTTTTTATTTCAGAATCAAACTAAGTTTTGAAGGGAGAGGTTGTTATAAATCTCTCTTTATTTTAATGTTTTTTTAACATCTTATTATGCACATTTGGGGGTAGTAAGAAATTGATCTTTTTTCCAAATAAATGCTTTTATCAGTTCTGATACTTAAAGTAAATAAGTTTTCTCTTTCACACTGCATCATTTGGACAAATTTTCAAAATTTATTTGTGGTTAGTAGTTAATTATAACGCTATAATTTTAATTGAATAGGCAGATATAATTATTTTTACACTTAAAAACGCAATAACTATTGTTCTGTATTTCTTGGGAGTGTGAGAGTGAGTGAATATTAATGTTGCACTGTTCAGCTACACGAGGGCTTTTGGCAACGGAACACGTAATTTTGAACCATAGTCAAGTAACGTGAACGACATCTGAGCTGGCACCCCTTTTTCCTAACTACCACACCACACCAACTTAGAAGGAATATTCTACCAATAATTAGCAGGAATATTCTTTGAAATCCACTCTTCCAAGATATATGGCAGCACGGGTTCCATGATGAGTATTTTAGCGGAAAAAATAGTTTGTCAAAATTTAAGTGTCTTATGTTTTTGTATGTTAATGAAGACCTTAGAAAATGATTTGACTACTTATTTTAAGTGAACTGTATATATAATTAATTTTACAGTGGAATATCTTTATTTAATTTATTAGCTCTAACGGATTAAATTTTCCAAAGTGGAGTATTTTGTTTATGTATATCCCTTAATTTTAAATGTAGCGATCCAAAAAAATTATTGTATGAAAAAAACTGCAGTAAATCATAATGCGGTTGGATAAAGTATTAACGTGCATCGCACCCCTACACTGCGGGTCTTACAAAGCTCTAATAAAGCTCGAGTTATGAAAGTAGCTAGGCATTTGCCAACTTGACTCTATCGTTAACATTTCACTATGTTTTTCATTGGATCGTCATTATAATTTAAGAAACGGCATTGCTTGCGAATATTACACAATTTTAACATAAAATAAATACTACAGAAAGTAATATTAATGTATAATACTTTCAGATAAAAATTATTTACACTATTTTAAGCGTTCATTACACAAAACTTTTAACAATGTGTTACTTTTGCTGAGCAGAGATCAGCTTAGGAAGGTATTTTCAAAAATCAACCCTCAAGAGTGTTACGGGGAGTTATAAATAAAAAAAAATCCTTTTTATCAGCTATTAGACCTACACGCTTAAAATTTAACAAAGGTGTTTTATTTCTCTATTTTTTTTTTGTTACCTGAGTTACGCCAAAAGCTTTTTTTTTGTTTAATTTGCAATTCACGTAAAATTAACTCATTAAAAACTTCTTTATCCTTCAATCTGTGTTGTTTAATTTTTCAGTTCACCCGTGCGAAGAACGGGTATACCAGCTAGTATATCATAAGTGGGAGACGTGCGGTTTCCATGATTTATTTGTGCGGTCTTCATCGTGATGTAATAATAGCTAGATATGATGTAATAATAATGCAAAAAAGTGTCAGTGGTGACAGGTGGCCATAACTAATTGAATATTTCAATTAATAGACCACCATCTTGCACAAAACGGCAACACATCCGCGCAAATGCTGTTTGGTCTCTACACATCGTGTGTCATCGTTTGTCTAACTAGCTCCATGCAATTAGTTATACAATGAATTCATTAGATGTCATATGATAACTGCAACTAAGTACAATCCAATCAATTCATAAATTCATGTGACAAAATAGTCACATGATACATGCAGTATTGTTTTTCCCGCCAGTTAGTTCATACGCTTCGCTGTTACTATTACTTTTTACAGAAAGCTTCTTTTAAAAGGTACACGTTTGTCAAATATAACACACATAGAAAAACAAAATGCATTTAATTTAAAAGTACAAAACGATTTTTTAAAAAAAACTTCTTGAGGAATCTAATACGTTTTATAAATTCATCAATCAAATTTGAAATTTTATCTAAATTTTACAAGTAGAACAATAAATGCAAGTCTGATGTCAGTTATAATACGTGATTGTGTTTATTATGTGACTGTCATGAATTTAGCCTATTGTTATTTCTATGCTTATTCCTTTGTTTTATGAATAAGTATAACAACAACAATTGTACTTTTTTATAATATTAAATAGTTTTTTACTTATCATTGCAAAATGCAAAAAAAAAAAAAAAATTGAATGAAGAAAAAATAGAACATTTATAATATAGAGTGGGAGATAATTTTTTTCTTTACTTGTGTGAAAGATCAAAGTGGTGTGTTTGTTGTGAGATTTAGTTTTAGCTACTTTAAGAAACACGAATGTAAATAAACACAATTTGACGCATAAAGAACATAAACTTTTCAATCTAAAAGACGGTCTCGACAAACTGCACGTAAACAATCGAAAAAAAGAAAAGCATCATCTACAGCCGTCTTATACATATACGTTACACGAATATAAAAAATTTAAAGCAAAATTAAAATGGTTTTTCTCTCTCTCTATAACTGCCTAATTACTATGTGGCTTCTAATGATAAAAAGTTTCCAGCCTTTTGATACACGATATTTAAGCAGAATACTTTATAAGCTTAATAACTTTCGAATTAATGCTTATGAATCTGAAAAAACAATGTCTTCTAAAAATCACACAAGAAAGTAAAGCAGTGGTGCATTTTGATAGCTATATGCACTCAAACTCTTTTACTGAAGGTGAATTTATAGGGGTATGTCTAATCAAAACTATATGCAGAAATATTTTGTACAGGAACAAACAATCCTTTCCTACGAAATATAGTTCGGGAATGAACTATTGATCTGGTTGATAATTTATATCAGATAAAAATAAAGTCAACTAATTTAAAAGATTTTTTTCATTGTTTATGACAAAAGTACGCATATTAAGGACATAGCTCAATTACTGCCTTCTTAGGTACATACGAGTCGGATTTATACATAATTGAAGAATTGTTAAAATTAGTACCAATGCATAATACTTGTATGTAAAAAAAAACCCACCAAGATTCATTTAATTATGTTCTTGATCGGCAGCAAAAATACAATGAAATTTCCTCAAGATCTAGCTCCATGCCATAATTCTATAAGCTGGTAAAAAATTCTTTTAAGAAAAGAAATTAATAGGTTTAGATTGGGGCTTTTGGTAATCCTCCAGACGCAAATCCCATAGAAGATTTGTGGAGTGTCGTGAAATGTATGAGCGAGATGTGTAATTGACTCTTTTCTGTTCCTTCTACTAATTTTTAAACTTTTTGTACATTGTTTGATATGAGAACCTCTTTCTGTAAAAGAATCATGCTATATGCAAATAAGAGTTGCTATTTAAAGTTGATAGAGAAAGATAGCAGTAAGGTGCATTGATGTTATATCGGTGAGAACTGTATTTTGAATTGTCAGCGTGTCTGGTCATAGGACTTGGAGCCATTTTAACACTGACCAGAGAAGATATTCCATGTGACTGCATTTCTTCGTGCTTCATTGCCATTTAATACTTGCAATTATTAATTAGGACACACAAACTCGTTCCCATTAGCTATTTTCAGCCTTATTATTTTTGAAATCAATATGAATTAAAGTTATGTTTCAGAGATGACTCTTCAGTTAACTTCTTAGCAACTCTAACAAAGGTTCGCTACAGATGGAATTCTCAACAAAAGAAAAAGGAGTGAAAATATCATTTAAGTTTAGTTTCGCGATGACGTCAAAAAAATTCTAATTAGTGAAATCCCTGACGCGGAATGCACCCAAGATATCATTGAAGGTTAAAAGAGGACATATATTTTCTTCTAAATTGCTTTGGCACATACATGTAATTGAAATACTTATTAAACTACGTTTGTGAAAATTTTTGTGTTTGTCTCAATTATATATAGTTGGCACAATGCTGTATTTGAACTAGTTTTTTGGGGCAAAAACAGTTGAAAGTGAAAATTTTACACTCATTTCGACATAACTGGAAGAGAAACTGCATCGCGGAAAAAATAGCCTTCGAAATGAACTAAAAGCAAGAGTTTTAGATTTTTATCACCTGGAAAATAACTTTTTTTTATCCCTTTAATGCATTGAATATGTATAAAAGAACCTAATGAGATACAAGTGGAGATGAATTGAAAAGTAATATGAATCAGAATTGAAGGTAAAATTAAGCGAAATTAATGTTCGAAAATTTCGCAGGTATGCCCTGCCAGGCATGAAAACATTAAAAAGTTTGCATATGATATCATTTCTATGTTTGGAAATACTTATCAGTGTGAACACATATGAAAAGAAATGTCATATTAGATCTAGAATTATCTTGAGTCAATTTTGAAAGAAATCACTGGAAAAAAAGTTTCTCCCGAAGTACAAAAGAAGGTAGCGGAAATGTCAAATGCCAGAAAAAAACATTAAAATAATCATTGCTCTTTTAAACACCATTATCAGAACAATTTAGTGAGTCAATTAACTTATGTGAAATTGCGAAAATAACAGGTTTTAAACATTCCTTCTTTTAAAAATGTTGTAATTCAATACTTTGTAGTTTTTTTCTTGTATGTCAAAAATATTGATATAAGTCTAATTCAAAATTTAGAAATCTGTGACCTAGTTCCTAATCTTATAAATTAATGCAGTATGTTTTATTTAAAAAGTTAACCTGTTCTCTACTATAACAATTTTTTTTATAGGAAATCATTTTTTACTGTTTTATCTCAATTGTAACATGTTGTTGAATAATAGGTATTCTAATCACACTCCACCCAATACAATAGCTCCATCTTCGCTCGATTCTTTAAACCAATCAATTGGCACTTTCCGTTAGCAAAGTCAGTGATTCAAGACAGAAATTATAGCTACATAGCAACTGAGAACTCTTTCTTTACTCCCACGCCTGTAATCTCTAAACTAATTCAATCCAATCTGAGAATGCCAGAAATTATGTATTGTCGAGTTCCGGTCTTCAGTTCTTGACCTCCTATTTACGGAGGTTAATTAAACCCAACAATGTTAGTTGCGTGGATGGAGAATTCCAGGATTTATTAGTTTTATTACACATGATTTAATACACACTATTATCTGCCCTCCCATACTTAAAAACAGTGTAAGTCATTCTAAATCAACTCAGAAAACTTTTTTCCATATATTTAGATTTTGTGTGCATTGTTAAGGTATGAAAGGTTTAAACTCTTTTAGTCTGATAATTTTTTGTTTGTGATCACAAAAGAAATTCGAGTAATTTTCGTTGAGAATCTAGAAATATGAAGTGGCCGAGGTAACCTAGCAGTCAGCAGTTTTTATGAAAACCTTCTGGAGATCAGTGCCTTTTTTTAAATTCTACTAAAATGCACTTCTGAAGATTCATCATTCATCTGGATAATATTGATGAGATGTTAGACCTACGAAATCTTCCATTTATTTTCCATTCATTCCTTAATTTCTGTTCAAACTTAAACAAGCTTTTGTTTATTTTTTTACACGCTTTTATAAGCTTCACTTGTTTGTAACGGAATCTTTGAACTCGATTGTTAACCACTTTAAAAAGTCAGATTAATTTGAAATTTTGCACACTTGTCAAGGACCAATGACAATACAATACTTTGAAAAAGAATAAAATGATTAACGCGCGAGAGAAAATTAATGTCATTGTGGTAAAAGCATAGGGTGCTTGGTATTACATTTTTACACTAAGCATTTCGGAATAAAACTAGTAAGAAATTATAACAATTGATATCGAGCACCCTACGCTTTTACCACAATGACATTAATTTTAGTTAATCATTTTATATTTTTATTAAGAATTAATTTTATTTTTATGTTCGATTAACCAAAAAGCGTGTTTTTTAGTTTTTTTAAACTATAATTTATTCTTTTAAAGCTGTCACCGAAATTGACGATTAACATAATTAATATAGAGTCTAGCAATTTAAAGTAAATCTGATTTACAAAATCATACGAAGAAGTTTCTAAAAAGGTTTTAGAATTTAATAAAGTTTATATTAAATTTTGAAAATAAAATTTCTTGTTATAAAATTTTATTTTTCGCAGAATTAAATGGGTAATGGGAAAAAATTTTATGTTCCACATTTTTCTTTATTTAAGTGCGCTTATTAGTTCCAAAAATATTCGAGAAAAAAATTTAAGAATCTATATAACCGCATATTGCTTAGTATAAATAGTATTTGCAAAACTTTTATCATCTTTTTGAATCTTTTGTAATGATTTTTTATTAGTTCTTGCTTTACTATCATTATTTTTTAGAACGCAACATAAATTATTTTTTGAATCAATGTTGTTAATCTGCAGCAGATCAGATAGCTCTTATTTTTTTCATCATTATTTATCATCATGTGATAAATGAATCAGTAATTAATAATGGACTAAATTCATATGACGTCATAATCACATAAATGACAAACACGTGTTTCTAGCCAATCAATTTATAAATTAATGTGACGTCATAGTCACATAATAAATGCAATCATGTGTTTCCAGCCAATCGGTTCAAAGTTCTTCGTTGTTGCCAACTTTTTCTTTTTGCAGAAACTTTCTTTTAAAAAGTTCATATTTGTCAAAAATTATAAATAAGCAAAATATACTTGATTTGAAAATACACGTATAGAATAAGAGTTATTATTTTCTTCTTTTTAATTTAAAAACCTTTTGATGTAATTTTTTTTATAATACTTGGACATCTTTACTCAATTATGAAACTTCAAATTTTATCTAAATTTTACAAAAAGAATAACAAGTACAATTAGTTTGATGTATGTTTTGAATTCAATGCAGAACACATTTCCTCCTTTATCACATGATTGTCATGAATTTAGTCCATTGTATACTAGTATTTATCCCTCCAGACATACCATTTTCAATAAAAAAGTTCCGTCTTCGATTATTTCCGTAATTGTGTTGATTGATTGTTTGTTTGTCATCATCCACTTCAAAACAACACGTGGACTATTCACAATCATTGAATCATTCATACTTTTGTGAAAATTTCAATTTAGGGATTATAGAATATGTAAGTCAAAATAAGTAAAAATTTTGAATGTTTGCAATACGCTATTTTGCAGCTGTATTTATACTTCTTACTTTTTAATGCTTTTCAATTTTTCTGCATCTGTAAAGTTGGAGAATAATTATCTATAAAATTATGATGCATTTTTGAAATGCACAAGTAGAACATTTAAAAGTTTATACTTTCTTAGATACACTTTTAATTTTAAAAGACGAATTTGTTTAATTCCTATGACTTAGAAACGTTTAAGCAAATTTGTGTGGAAATTAAACGTCTAAATTCATAACAGTCACATGATAAATTCAATCATGTGTTCTCCATTACATTCAAAACTGACATTACATTTGCGTTTCTAATTGTAAAATTTAAGATAAATTTCATATTTGAGGATTGGGTAAAGATGTTCAAGTATTAAGATTCTTCAAAAGGGGTTTCAAAATTAAAAAAAAATCTTATACGTTACTTTTAAAGTGCAATATATTTCCCTATGTGTGTTATTTTTGTAGACAGATATGTATTTTTTAAAAGAAATTTTCTGCTAAAAGCAACAGTAAACTGATTGGCTAGAAACAGGAGAATGCACTTATGGTATTTGCCCAATTTGATGGCCTCAAAGGCATTTAGCGTATTCCATGGTCGGAATGAAGTCACTCGAAATAAACTGAAATCCATAATGAGTGAATTAATTTTTTAAAAATTAAGCAACTATGTTTATTTATTAATTAAATCGTTAAGAACATAGTTTAGCGCAGTACAACTCTGTTTTATCCAGTTATAAAGAGAACTGTGATAGATAACAAGATATTTCTTTTTTATTAGATTATTATACATAATTTCTCTTCCCTTGATTTACCTTCTTGCTTTGAAGAGTTGAAAATTAAAAAATTAATTTATATTGCATCCAGAATTAAAAAAAAGAACAATTGGTGAAATTTCTTAAAAATTAAATAATTTCATTTCACTATCAATGAGAACTGCAATCTTTTAAAATAAGTATTTTTCTTTGTTCTTTAATGCGACGCAATTATAAATGAAATGTAATTGTGATATATTTAGTGAAATCTTTTTCAGTTTTGACTCAAATTTTGGGAAATAATTTGTTGTTAAATATTTGAAATACAAGACTGTGACTCAATTAAAAAACTGATTCACCAGAACCATTTTGATAGGCTTTAAGGATTTATTTTGCTATTTGCCCAATTTGACGGGCTATTGATGATTTATAAATGCTTTCCGTCCTATGAATATTGGTGAAAAAATAAGGAATGGAACCTGTTTTGAATTTTAATACAATTATATTAGTTATTTCGTAATAAAATTTTACATATACATATGTAGAATGTAAATGTAAGTTAACACTGATACTTAAGTGCAGGTTATTCACTTAACATTCAATTTATATAGTTTACAACTTGATAACTTCATCAACATACTATTTTAATGCTTGAATAAAAACAATTAAGGAGTTAAATATTGGTTTTGCTTGTGGTTATTTAATTCATATAGTCTATTCAGTGAAATAAAGTTTGTTATCAAAGATCTATTGTCTGAGTAATATATATATATATATATATATATATATATATATATATATATATATATATATATATATATATATATATATATATATATATATATATATATATATATATATATATATATATATATATATATGCTCTGAAATTTTCCATCACTTATAAGGCATTCAGTAAGTTTTCTTAAACTTATGTTAAAAGTTTTAGAATCAAGCAAGCTTATCAAAATAATTACAAAAGCACCTTAATCACAGTATGTGATTAAGATGCTTTTTTTTCTTCTTAAAGCACTTAAGATCTACTGTTTTGACTACAATAGTAAATGCAAAGTTGAAGTACTTTTTTGAATCGTTTAAATAAAATTTAATCGATGTTATGTATTTACAGAATTTGCATTATTTAACTTAGTGGATAATTTGTGTTTCTTCAAATATTTGCTTTTTCTGGAACAATGGACTTTCATTTGCAAAGATTGATACATTAACAATCAAAATGATTTCATAATCTTCATTTTTTCCAGCAAATATCGAAGAGACTGTCACTTTGATTTCTAAGCGAAATATTGATATTTTATACATAATAGTTTAATCTTCTTTTACAAGTGTGCAGGTTTTACTATTGAAATTAATTAACTAATATGGTTTAGAATCTTATTTTAAATACTACTATTTATTGAGAATGTATTTTCATTATATTTGAAAAATTATTTTCTTTCTTTCAAGTATACTCATAATCTGTACTACACTTATTTTTTTTAATGATAACGTTGTTCAAATAGAAAAATAAAATGTGATGCCTTACAAATGTGAAAATTGCAGACATCTATAAGTGCTGCAAATTCATAAGATAAAAAGTAGTTGTCTTACAAAACTGTTAATAAGAATTTCTTTGTTATCTACATAAATAAAAGTTTCATTTTGGAACAAAATACATTTTTTCGGTATAAAATCATTGTATTTGAGTGCCTTTTTAATTGGTCATTCACAAGACTTGATATAATTATTAAGATACCGCGCTATAACAATAATCAAAGGTTTCTTTTCCTTGACCCATGATATATATATATATTAATATATATTCCTTTTAGATTTGAGTAAAAATAAACGAACGTTTTTATTTTTCTTCATACACACATTAATAATTTAAAATACAATTTTATACCAAATATATTACTTTTTTTGCTAAGCAAATGTTAAAAAATGTTTATGCTCATGAAATGCCGGAAATCTGATTACATCTGATGAAAACTGCATAACCTTCAAATACATTGTATGTATATGGGAAATGTTTAGTAAATATTTCAACGAATCGATTAATAATCATATTGAATGTTTTCTTATAATTAGAAAAATCTCAAGATTAATTTTTAATTCAATTTTAATAAAAATAAAATACTAATTTAACAGCTTTGGAATAATGTCAAAATCGTCTTTTTGCGAGAATCAAAACTTCTAAGTTTATGATATAACTTTAAAAATTGCTATAAAATATAAATAAATAAATCATTAAAGAGAAAAAGAAATCTGATAGAAATACTATTTATATGTATTTAATGTAGCGTTGTTTACATGTAACATTGCAACTTTGAAGTAAAGAAATGACTAAGATAAAGTGAGTCTGTTAATTAAAAAAAATCGAATCGTCCTTACCTTTTACTATTTTAAACTTTCAATAAATTCAAACATCCTGAAAAAGATTGCAAGGTGATATGTATATGTATCATTATATATTTTAAAAAAATTAAAAATATTTAAGAAAAAAATGGCACTGAAAAGGCTTAAACATGGTTAAAAGAAAATCCTTAAGTACTTGTTTTTATTTCCGACATTATACAAAAATATTATTCAAAATATATTTTAATCAATCATATATATACTATTCTGAATTAAGAAGTAAAAGATTATTATTTATGTATATAATTAGGTATAATTCTAAATATGCTGGCCTTATTTAAATGAACAGACATTTCTACCTCTATATCATGAAATATTAATTCCATTTATAAATTTCTTTTTTAAGACTAGTTATTTCTTTTAGATATCAACAGAATATTATTTTTCTTAGTCGTGTGAAAATTCTTTGCTCACTATAGTTCAGATAATTACTTGAATCTTAGATTTTTTTCATAAAACGTGACCATTGACTCACTTTACATTTTATGCATTTACAAAGAAAAGTTTCCTCCTCCCTTTCCCTTACATTAATGTATATCATTTTGCCATTGTTATTTAATTCTTTAAATTATTCCACGAAATGTCCAAAATAATAGACATTTTTGTCGACTTCGAATAGTTTTTTCTTTGAACTTTCACCTGGAATAAGAAATTTTTACTCAGTTCCTGCTGCTTTTTTCTTTCTAAAAATTATTTATGTGCTTTTCTCATCATATGTAAAAATAATGAACCGTGCATTTTTTTGCATAACTTTTTGTCCGGGACTACAAGTAATTCACTAAATATACCTTAAGAGAGTAAATTACCTTCTTTGTGAAAGTCAGCATTCCTTTTAAAATTACTCACGAAAAGTATTTCAAAAGATTCAAGGTCAAGATTTAGTTCAGGCTTGCTTATATTAAATTAATTAGAAGTTTTATCTCTTCTGAACGTGATTGTTGCTTGCTTGAAAAAGGAAAGAAATCGGAATAAGATTTTGGAAATGATATTTTAAAAGCCTTAATTTATGTATTGTGTGTGTGTGTACTTTTTAATATATTAATATATATTTTCTCAAATTCGATATTAAATGCGTTTGAAATGTGGTTAAAGTTCTTACGATAATCCAGCTCTAATTTATTAATATTTGAGAAGTATCTAGCAATGTTGTGTATGGTTATATATGTAAGGGTTTTCAAAATTTTTATAAAAATAATTAGAGATTTAACATGATTTGGTTCTAAATTAGGTATAGACGGAAGTATCAATTTTAGATGATATGAATATTGTAAACTTTCTTAAAAGTCCCCTTTTTGACAACTAACATTACTTCAGAGCAATAATGCCATAGACTTACAGAATATTTTAACTAATCTCAGATGTTGATAAGATTTAAATATTTGTGATGCATTGATGAGGATGATAAATTCCATTAAAAATTTTATAGGAAAATAAAAAATAAATAAGGTCAGATTTTATTTAGGAAACAGAACTTAATAATTCAGGGAACTACATACTCCTCACTGTAACAGCAATATATCTAAGTAAAAATTGAGGTCAAATATATAACTATGAACAGTTTTTTAATTAAAGAGATATTAAAAAATTCTAGAAAGGTGTCTGGTGTTTGTGTTTGAAGAATGTTTTGGAAGGTTTTTTCCTTTAACTAAAATAAGTTAGCAAATATCAAACTAATTTCGAATTAAATTGCCTCTTTGAACTCAAAATAGTGTCCTTTATTATTATTTAATTTTTAAAATCATAAAAATGAAGTTACATGTTAATTATTTTTGCTAGTTTATTTACTAAAATAATATTTTTTCTTTACATCTCAGATGAATGTAATGCTATTATTTAAAGCTACACAGTTCCCTTTTTCAAAATTTTTTTTTGTGACAGTGTGTGTGTGTGTGTAACACAAAAATAATTTATGTTTTATATTCAGATTACATTATTAAGATTCTGAAAGTAAAAAGTCAGTTTGAACGGCCATTGTTTTACAATTTTAAAAAATTCAGAATTTTTTAAGCTTTTTCAAATTTTTATAAAATGCTCACTTTTTAAAAAATTTAAATCATTTTAAGTTATTTATGTTGATTATTGTGAACAAAAGTTAGTATGGATTTGTGTGAAAATCTAGTGACCTTAATAACTATTTTTCTAAAAAAACCTGGAAAAAACAGGAAAGTTTTTTAAATAGCAACTTTGGCCTTTTTAAAAAAAAAAAAAAAAAAAAAAACTGGAATTCTCAGTTATAAATCTGTTCTAACCTTTATAGAACAAACGTTTTGGAGTAGATACAAAAAATTTAAGGCACTATGATGAACAGAAAAAGAGCATTAGGGATTAAAAAACACTTATACCTACAAAACTGAAAGTCAGAAAAACGCATTCAAAGTTTGTAAAGGCATAAAACAAAAACTTAAATGCTTGTAAGGCTCTAATATTTTAATATGTTATTTTCCAATGTATGTTTTACATTAAAACGCTATTTTATTTAAATATGACTGAATTTTTTTTAATTCAAAATATATTTTTGCATAATATTGATAACATTTGTTTCGATGACAGTTTATTCAGCCTAATCTTAACCTAATATTTTCACAAAAGTTTTGAAACACAAAACATTTCTGTACAGAATAATAATGATGCTAACTTAAGCTAAGAATAGCCAGGTTTGCTCATAAAATTAAATTTTTTTTCAGTTTCAAATCGGGATATTTTGGAAGTTTTAGCTCTTGTTGTACGACTTTAAAATACTAAAATATAGTACTACAATATGTTTAGTATAATTTAGTTTCGTGCATAACAAGGAAATATTTAGTTTCATCTGCAATATTCGAATTCAGAATACTTGTATTTGGAAGTATAATTGCAGTATCAGCTTAGGACTGATTTTTAGATACATCATTTTCAGTAGTATTCCATGTCTTCAAAATATTGTGTCTCACAACAACCTTGAGAATGCTTTGGCCATGGCATTTCCTCAAAAGGAAAAAAATTAATTATACAGCTTCGAAGTTATATGAACTATTTTTAAAGCAAAAATAGGCCTTGAAATCAATTTTAATTAATTAATTATGAGAATTCAAAAATATTCAAAACATAATCAAGCAGAAATAATTTTAGTAATGAAAATAGATATTAATAAACATTTCACACTAAAGCGGTTGATTGCACTCAGAAATATTTTTAATTAACTCAATTTAAAATGAAAAATACTTTAAAATGAAGCCGAAACCAAAACCATAGCTCAGAAAACTTCAAATATCTTAAAAACTAATTTGTTAACAAAATTGAAATTTAGTGGCAGGCTTCTCAAGGATATAAGCCACAAAAAATGCAGGAAAAAAAGATTCTTGGTAAATATGAAATTTGCAGGATACTGTGTAGTCTTTAATTTGCTTTTTATTCATCTTTATATTTCAGATGGTAAAAAATTCAAGTTTGCGCAAATACGCGTCGTTATTTAGAAAAGATCAAGAATAATTTTCTTTTCTATTTATTTTTTTGTGAAACTTTTTGTAAAAATATGAAGTTTAAAAATGTGAATAATATTGAAGATTATATTTGTCATGAAATATTTGAATAGTACAGCAAAATCAAGATTAAATTCAGTACAAGATAATTTTAAGATTTGTATATTATCAGTTAAATCTATAGCACAACCGGAGCTTTGCCAGAGAATTTATCTCACAATCTGCTTGCTTCCAGTACCAATTAACTCATTTTACTAATTGCTAGAATTTCGCATACGTAAATGCTTCTTTGTTAGCTAGTCTTTGACAAATAATCTTTATTCAAGAATGTTGGTTTCCAACAAACGCGTAACGAAGATTTCTGTATTCTGAGAAAGCAATTTTCAGCAAGAACGTCAGAGAAGATTTCAAGAACTTATTTTTTATAAAAGTAAAAATTTGCACGTTTACGTATTCCACAATGACTTTCAAGCGTTACTTAAAGTTATAGTAGTAATTTTTTTTATATTAAAAACATTTGCGTTTTTTTAAATTTGTTGAACAGAAAATAGAATTTTCAAAAGGAAAAGAAAAAGACAGAAAGAATACCGAAATAATAATAATAATAATCGTTATTTAATATCTTAGTTCCTAGAGGATATTTTTTGAGCAAATATAAGAGCAGTTCAACTAAAACACGATGCTTTTTCTGTCTCAAGTTTTAAGTGAAAAATATTCCGAAAATTGCTCAAAATACGTTGCTGTATTTCATATGTTATATTTGTTGTTTTTCACTGTAATGAAAATATTAGGAATATATTTCAGTGACACTATGTGATTATCCCCGAAACCGTGAGACAATGTGAATCTCCTAAACCACGACACTATGTGATTATGAACAAACTACAAATTAAACGAACAAACGTATCAATGAAGGGAATTAATCTCGTAAACCCTTCTTCCAAAAGTATTTCCTTTCCATAACAAATCCTCTTACAAAGAATTCACTCTTACGCAGCTGTAACTTGTTACGATTTTAAGGGATGGGGCCCCTTTAATGAGGGTCACCCTGTATCACAGCGGAAATGCCTCGTATGATGTTCTAATGGCGAACCAATGGCGTGATTCAAACCGTGCAATCAGAACTTAGGGAGGAAGCACGTATTCTTTTTCCCTAAGGCAGTTAATGCCATCGTTGAGAACAAAGCAATCACTCTACTGTTTACCGAAGTTTAAGGTTGATTTGGAAAGAGACAAATAACAAGTTCTATGAGTCTCCCTGTCAAAATGTCTCATAAATACCTTCTTTAGAAACATAAATTTTTTTGCAAAAACATTAAATGACTAAGGTTTGATGTGATTAAGGAATAATAATGGGGGAGCAGAGGAATTTTCATCCAATATTTTATTAAGTTTTTGAGCTATTCGTAACGGAATTAATTGATCTCCATGGAACTGGAACTTATGATGTAATCAAACAATTTGCACGGAATACAGACCCTCCCCCCCTATAGAAGCCCCCAAAGCTTGCGTTTATACTAACCTATTATATCACGTCTTATTCTTAAAAATAACCTATTGTAGAAAAGCCACCCATCTGGTACAGTGGTTAGTAATGCTGTGTGCTGTGCCATAGGGCCTGGGTTCGAATCCCGGAGAAGGCATAGATGTTTGTAAATGTATAGTTCCTTTGCGGCATTGGGATACTCTAAATAGCCGTCGAGCTGCAAGTCCTCTCGTGAGGTTGGTGGACGGGGAAGAGTGGTGGGAGGCCTCTGACCACCCCCCAGGGTGTTCTCCATCAAAAGAGAGGCGGAACTGAGCCAAATCGTATTGTCACCTGCATGGTACTCAAACGATAGGCGTACTACTAACCCGTTGTCCCGATAAATCTCGTGGGCCTTGATCTGATGTTACTGTAGATCAGGTGGCATAAGAAACAACAACATTATAGAAGAAAAGTACTATATTTGATGAACATGGCGATAGATTAAAGTTAATAGATTCATACTCAGACAGAGAGACAAAGATACCTCTAAAATTATTTCCACTCAACATGCATTATTTAAAACAGGGGTACTCAACCTTTTTTTCTGCTGGGTGGCATACATATGTCAGCTATTTCACTCGGGCCGCATCATAAGGATAAAGAGGGGGGTAAAATGTGGAAAACTGATCAAAATATTTTAACTCCTGGTTTGGTTTTTTTGGTTTACTATTTTTTATTTTTGTCACTAATAATGAATTAGAAGCATTTGATAAACACCCCTTCACAATTGAAGCATCAGTAACTGGTTTTGTATGATTACCAATAATATAACAAGTTTCATAAGATGTCTTTGTTACCGCTGTGACATTACCACTGACAAAACACTTTGTTGCTGTTGTAAGGATTATTCAAGAAATCCTATATATTACCTCTTAAAAGAGATATTCGACGAGAAGTTTCATTGTATGATTCCTGTTTATCGGTATTTTTTAAATACAGCACTTTTGTGATAAATTAAACAATTACTGATCCATGTTTGTTTTTCACTACAAAATAGTCAACCTCTCAATCGTCTTGAAACGATCTATTTTCTTCGAATATTTTTCGCTTACAAGATATGAAGATAGTTAAAAATTAGTTCCACCCAGAAAATTGTTGCTACTGCACTGTTGTCTGCTATCACTAACCGCAACCGTTATAAATAAAAAGAATGTCAATTCGCACTCGTACGACATCGACAGCAAAAAGGAAAATTGATATATTTGATTTCTTGATACTAAATTTTTAATATATTGTTCTTAAATAAATGAATTTTTCAGAGCAATGGGCGCTGATCGGGTCACTTAAAAAGGCTAGGCGGGCCGCAGGTTGAGCATCGCTGATTTGCAGCACCATGTAGCTGTTTATTCCTCTAAATAATTTTTTCTTTTCCCGTTTAACTTTTGCTTTGATATTGCTTCTGAAAAGCAATCTTTTTATATTTTCAAAGATCTTATGTTTTCACAATGTTATAAATACACGCACTGTTATACGATACCAATGATCGAATTTTTAAATGAAAGTTATCCGAATTTATGCGAATTAGTTTTATTAAATTTATGCCAAATTATTTATTCGTTAAAATAACATTACGGAAAAGAAGGACAAGGAAAAATATAGTGAAAAGGTAACACAAAAGAAAATAAATAAAATAAAATTCAAATATAACCAATAGTTTCTTCATTGAAATACTATACTTACTGGTTACAACACAGACTAAAGAAGCACATATGATTTATGATTTAAAATTTTTCTCTGACATAGATTTAAATTTTAGAATTTTTCAATTCTGATATATTAATTTTTTGAAATAACTAAAAAAAGAAATTATGAAAGACTTATTTTTTTCTTAATTTTAAAATGTAACATGAAAGTTCGAGACCTAAAGGAGCTTACATTTCATTTCAAACATTGTTTTTCACATTTTAAATTTGTTTCCTTAATATAAAATCATTGCAATTTTTTATTAAAAAACCTGCAAATGAATTTTAATTTAGGAAGTTATATATTTGAGGATTAAATAATTGTTTGCAAGTGTTATTTATTGTAATTTTCTCCATATACAATGTATAAGTTTAACAAAAATCTTAAAGGGATGAATTTGATTAACAGGAACAGCCAAATACTTTGTAATTTAAGATGCTGTTATTGTGATGAAAAATTCCCAAATTCTTACGTTTTCTTAAAAAAAAACCTCTCGTGCATTGCCGCTTACAAAAGTAAACATAAGTAGGAGAAATACCATATCTTTGATCTTTTCACAGAATTTTCTCTACGTGATAGACGTCAGTTTTAGAGCAGGACCCGTATTCACACAGCTAGGCGATTTTTTAGGCCATTTGGCGAGTTTCTTGAAGCACAACTTTTGGCAACCTTCAAGCTTTGATGTTTATGGATGTTTTCTGGCACGTACTATCGGCACGTGTATATAAGTTCAGAGTTATCAATGAATGTTATAAGTATTTTACTCCACTCGTGTGTACAAGTTCCTCTGAATGACAAACATGAAGCTCTATGCAGCTGTCTTGCTTTGCCTGCTTCTTGCCAGCATGGATGCTCGTTCCATAAAAGTAAGACTATTTTAAACTAAGAAGCATCGATTTCACGCTCTACTGAATGCATTCATTTCGAAATTTTATTTGTATACTTGTATTTGGTTAACCTTGAGTTTTTAGAGATGTTTTTTTTTTGGTGGTAAATGCTTTATATATATATATATATATATATATATATATAAGTTTAGTTAAAGTCATCTTAATGGATGAACATTTATAATGTACCACACTGTAGTTATTCGCTTTTAATTTTGATATTTGTATTAAATCCCCATTTAGACTTACAGCAATTATTATGAACAACATAATACCTTGCTGGTATGTTTTTATTTTAGCATGTTTATTTAATATTCAAGAGTAACATTACAAATACGAAGTCCATTTAAAGTACTAGTTTCGCCAAGTAACGTAGTAATACTCTCCATGAGATATTTTGAATATTTTATAATGGAGAAATATGAGTAAAAATAAGAAGCTTTAATTTCAATTACCTTCATGAAAATTATTATTTTGAAATTATTTTTAAAATTTTCTTTTGATTACTTAAATTTTAGTATGATTCTTTTTAAATAGTATTTTAGCTTTTTTTCCAAAGTGAAACAATCAAGAATTTCATTTAGGTCTAAAAGCAATTTTTCAGTATTTATTTTTAAAATAACTTACTTCTGATAACTTTTAGTGTCATCAAAACAGAAATATCCATTTTACAGTAACTTACAAATTAATTTTGTGCGTCTTTTTTTAAATCCGCCGTATAGATTAGGTTAATTCTTTAAGAAGGTTCTTGTGTGATAGTAAAGAGTTTTTTTATATAATTGTCAGAAATTAATAAAAATTGCTATTAATCTTTTTCGGGTTTTTCCTCCTTACTTTTTTCCCCTCGTGTGTGTCACGCCTTATTTTCTTCTCTTTACAAAATTACATATGGTTTTTTTTTAAAAAAAGTATATTTAAAAGAATTTTAAAATTTATATACATTAATTGTGAGTAATTAAAATTTATACCACATTAAAATTTTCACATTTAAATTGTTCCTATTTTCGTGTATATATAATTATATGAATACGAGCAGTATAATAATATAATTGATAAGTACTACATTTTTCTGAAAATTTTAGACCATTCATTCACAAACAATGATCTATACGCTTATGCATTCTTTTATTTAAATATTTTTATAACCAGCTATTTTCAATCTATGCATGTTATGCTTTATATATTGATTTATATTTTTTATAATTTATTGATATAACTATTTTATGATTTAATATATTTTTAACTATTACAATGAATCTTTCGTCTAACAATCGTAACTGAGCTTATTTTTTGGGGAAACATATACTTTACCCGCCTACTCTTTAGAAATCATGCTAGTAATAATTGAGGATTAAATCATTTAATTAGGAAATATACGATAGGTACTTAAAATATTATGTTATTAAATAATGTATTGATTTAATATTGAACTGCTTAAAACTATGCAAATGCAGTAAAGATAAGTTAGAAGAATGTCAATGCAAGAAGAATTGTGTTAAGGTAGCAAAATATAATATATATAATAATGATTAAAAGTAAAATTATATATATATATATATATATATATATATATATATATATATATATATATATACATTACAAAGCAGCTACAATAAAATTTTTTTAAAAGAATGGGAAATAAAAAAAATGAAAAAACATCTATATTCTCATGTTCTGCTTCGTAAGAGACCTCAATATTCTATTTGAAAAAGAGATAGTATCTGGTGCTGCCATTTTTGATAAAAAAGCTAATAATTATGGCGCTATAATACATTAGATTAAATAAAAATATCAATATATATATAATCAATACCCGTTATTATTTATATATTTGTAAATTTCTATATGATTTCCTAAGTGAGACATTTCTTTTTTTAGAGGAGTGCTGAAACTCGAAGTATTTGTTCCAAGACGACCCCCTGTGGATGGGAGATTTATAAACCATATATAAGAACTGTGGAATACTTCATGAAAAGCCCGTATGTATTGTTCATATCTCAATTATTTCAAAATAATTTTAAAAATGCTCTTAAAAGTCGTTTGTATGATTCTGTGTTACACAATAAAAAAATTTTGGGGTCTATTTTATGCTCTAAAGGAAAGAACATAATGAAGATAGAAAAGTTTGTGTTTTGGGAATCGGAAATTTAATGTTTTAGGGAATCGGAAAACTACACAATATTGGAAGCAGAAAAATATCAATTTTGAAGTATAAATCTAGTTATATATCTTTTAAAAATTGCATTATTCCCCCAACATATCGTGGTGATAAATACTAAGGCCATTTTCGCTGTTTTTATCTAATTCCCTTTAAACTTCCCCCAAAAGTTTTTTTCCCACTTCTTGTTTAAAGTTAACTTGTTAATTTCCTTTAATGATATTAATTTTAGGAACTAGATGTTACTGGAAATTTTATATCTCTTGTAACGATTTTATTAAAATCTTTTGAACTGAATCTTTCCGCGGGAAGAGATTTAAAAGATTTTAAACAACATTCAATTAGTTATTTCATTTCAGTTATCCTTAAAGATACTTTATTTGTGCTAGGAATACACAATAGATTAATGCATACATGTATGCACAAGTGAGAAAATATACCAGTTAGGTAAATTTCTAAGTAATTTTTCTTAGAATTGTCTTTAAGGAATGGCATTTATTATTTTAGAGGTTTATTTTAAATTTTATGTATAAATTCAAAGGTCATTCCTCTGGTTAAACGAATGTCAAGCCGAAATGTTAGCATTGGCGTTAGTATAAAGGTGTCTTCACAGTTAAGTGTAATGAAAGCTGTATT
The DNA here is from genome assembly GCA_019973935.1 of Trichonephila clavipes. Taxonomy (NCBI): domain Eukaryota; kingdom Metazoa; phylum Arthropoda; class Arachnida; order Araneae; family Nephilidae; genus Trichonephila; species Trichonephila clavipes. The sequence goes on from BMAU01019467.1 coordinate 182,333, forward strand.
TCTAATTGTTTGCTGTTATGCGCCTGCGATAACAAATACTCCTAACTATTCTCATTCCACAGTTTTACATTTAAGCACAAACTTATCGTCCCCTCCCTCATTAAATCTTTTAAATATCTGATCATAGGAATATTGACCATTGTTGCAAATATACTTGTTAACCGAGATTCAAACTGATAGAATGGGGAAAATGCATTGAATCTCCAGCTTGATATTTATTAGTTTCATAACCAACCATAACTACGATAGTTATATCCAGAAATCATTTATATATAACAAGTATATAAACTGAAATTACTCCACATTTTATACAATGAGTACGTGAATCTTTGTTAAATTTTCTTATACAAATAATATTTAACACATTTACATAGTTTCGGGTAATTCCCGTCTATTATCTCAATGACTTTTTGTTTTATTCATTTCTGCAGTTAGAAGCTAACATTTGTTGCACTATTTATAATGAGTTTCTCTATTTTAATTATTTTTCTATTTCTTTTCCAGCTGCGATTGTCCAAGTGGTAGCCGCTGTGTTCGTTCCAGTGATGATATCTCTATATCTGCCTTCGTATATCGATGTTCGCCTGTTGAAGGAACTCCTGCGTCTCCTCACGACTCCTAATTGCTGGCGATTATTTTTGTGTTTTATTCATACTCATCAAGCTATCTATTTATTTTTCTGTCAATCAATCTACATTCTGTACATAAAAACTCAATACTATTTATTTTTCCATTAAAGTTTGATTTTAACTAATATGACTGTGCCATTATTTTCTTTCACTTTTACTACATTTTTATGAATATTTTCATTTTCAATATGTGTTTTTTAAAGTTATGAATTAAAATAGTCATGAAAATTGGAGGATAGGGAATAATAACGAGACATGTTAAGTTTTGTACTATTTGCATGTGCGTAAAGTTAAATTATCAAGTGCTTAATCACAATGACCATAAAACAATTATAATAAAATAATACCAATTTTTTCCGTTTTCTCAAGGAAAACAAACATAAACGCCTTTGAGATGTATTCAATAACCTTTACACACAATCACTGGCGTACACAGACCTTTATTATGTATAGGAGAGGCTTACATTCTAAAAACATGTAGACGAAAGCGCCCAAAGGTTATTCTGTATGGTAAAAATAAAAAAAAAATTGGTCTGAGGTGGCTGCCTCCCCCTTCCTTATGTACGCCATTGTATTTAATAAGTAAGAGAAAAAAGAGGTTTAAATTTATATATAAAAACGACTCTCTCTCAACTAGGTTAAATCTTCACTATGTATTATGCATTCGAAGTTTAAGTTTGAACAATATTTATCTATTAATACGCATATGCTATTGTAATATAATCTGGATCCATTACGCAGTAACGTACTTGATTTTTACAAAATAACATACAATCTATTATTATTAACTGAAATTGAACAAGCTAAATGTAACTAAATTTTATAGCTTGTAATGATTAAATTTGAAGACGTCATTTTAAAAATTTTATTTCAATATATTTACCTTTTTAGAGGATACTTGGTTAGTTATTTTAGGTATATATATATATCGCAATTTCGGTCGAGTTTAAAACTAGAATTCAAAAACTTAAAGAAGTGACTGCTTAATTATTCTTTATTTAATATTCCTTCAAACAATTCAAAATATTTTTGCACGTAATGCTTGAGTCAAGATAAATTTTAAATTACAGGAGTTAATTTATTATTATTTTTACTATCGTGAATAGTTAAATTTAGTTTTTTTTCCATTTCATTGCTTCTCAGATAATTATCAAAGATTAATGAAAAATATCTGATATTTTTCTGTCCCAGTGGTAATATAGCTCTATTTCCCCGAAACAATATCCGGTGCATTAGATCATAGACCGTAAAAGAAATTATGTAATAAGAAAATAAATTCAAACAGAATAAATAATGTTTAATCTTCTTGGCTTTGAAAGAAATGTTCACTGTGCCACTTAATTTTATTTACCTTAGCTCTTTATGGGAGATGAACACTATTTAAGAGTCAATGACATTTGTAATTTTGGCTTTTCAAAGACTTTGGAATATCTCGTTTTATCATCTTATAATTATTACTTTATACCAGTGTTCCTCAAACTAGGGATCGCGTGATTTGCAGCTCGGGTCACCAAAAATTTTAGGATTTTTGATGTATCTTTTTGCATAAAATAACTTGTTAATTTTTAACAATAATAATTTTATTGTTTATTTGGATTGATATTTATTCGTATTACCTTTTTCTACAACTTCTTTATGTGAGAAGACATTTTCGTTTTTGAGTATCCATCAAATCTCAAAGATTTTGAGGAAGTACTTCGTCCGGCAGTGTCGACTATTATTCCAAGATTTAACAACATAATTAAAAATATTCACGAGCAGCCTTCTCATTGATACTTAAATTTTGTTTTTGCCATTGTTAATAAAAGGTGATGATCTTAGAAATGAAATCAAACTGTCCACATTTAATAAATAGATTATTGTTTATGTATTATCTACCGCGTATAATCATATTACATAATATATTATTTTATATTGTTACTTAATTAAAATTTCTATATCGTGATAATTAAACTAAAATCTTCTTGCGAATTTTTATTATTTCAAAACAATACTATACTACAAACAAAACACATATAGAAGTACCCAAGCGTGTGTAAACTTTGCACAATACTTATGGGTTCACAAAAAATTTTTGTACAAACAATAATGTCGCCAACCCGAAAAGTTTAAGAACCCCTTGTAACGTTTGAAAGAATAACGGTAGCGTATTCTTGGTTAATTTAAATATGGAATTTATTTACGTCACAACTATTGAATATTATTTACAGAATGATACATTACAGTTTTAAAGTTCATTATAGATTGTTAGAGTCCACTATTTTGTGAGAGGAGGATTCGTTCGCCACCGCTCCCGTGCAAGTTCAAAGCATCTCTCCTCTCATCTTCCGGTCGACGGGGCTAGATTCCTCGGGGGTCAAAAAGGGCTTGCGTTGCAGCTGCAAGATGCACGTGTGGGTGTCGGGTCCACAAAGAAGCCGACCCCTCTCGATGTTGATGTTCGGAGAAGCGACGTTACAGCTCTCGTCCTCTCTTATAGAACTTTTCCGTTGAGAAAAGTTTAATGGAATGACGATGAGACAACTGACAGATTACCGACACATCCCTTCATCAAGCACCACTATATTTCTGAGCTGCAATTTTAACTACTAAAGAAAACGCTGAACTAAATTTGGAATTACTTATTTCTAGTGAGTGAGTGTTCTTGCTAGGGAACTTACACAAATCCATATTACGAAAATGATCAATAGCAATGTAAGAAAACATACTATAACATTAAATAAAAATACAAACACTCCTATCACAATGCCTATTATCAATTATACTAACAACATGTTATATCAAATGCTAGTGTAAGACCTTACACAAAATATTCTTCGCCACAATACTTAATAAAAATTATACTAACGACATGTGTGTGTGTGTTGATATGATATGCGAAGTGTACAACCTTACACACAAAATATTTTTCACAATATGCCTCTTGCGTAAACTAAATACTCATGTATATTTTAAAACCCTATACACAAAATTAAGCATATTAATACATTTGCTTTTCATGGCTTTATCTTCTGACACGCATCTCCATTCGATATGATATACAGTACTAGTAAATAAATAAAATTAATACAATTATTAACCTTTAACTAAAAAAACATTATAAGCAACAATTATTATTCATGAGCAAGAGAACATTGTTAACAAGTCCTAATTATCTATCACCGATCTGCTGAGACTATCTGCATTTTTGTGACTTTTACCCGACCGATGTACAATTCTAAAATTATATGGTTGCAAAGCCAAAGCCCATCGCATCAATCTAGGGTTAGAACTAACGTTTCTATTCAACCACACCAACGGGTTGTGATCGGTCATAACTAAAAATGAATTTCCATCTAAGTAATAATGTAACCTTTTAATTGCGAAAACAATGCTAGCACATTCCTTCTCTGTCGTACAATAACGCTCCTCTACCTCTGAAAATTTCTTACTCAGGTAAAGGATTGAATGCTCCTCACCTTGTTCAGTTAATTGGGTTAAAACTGCTTCCATACCTGCGTTTGAAGCGTCCGTTTGAACAATGAATTCTCGTTCAAAATTTGGCGCGTACAAGACGGGCTTATCAATTAGTTTCCCTTTTAGTTCTCGAAATGCGTTTTCACACTCGGTCGTCCACTTAATTTCTCCCTTCTTTGCTCTTCCCTTCAACGCATCCGTCAACGGAGCAGAGATTACCGAGAACAGATTTATATATTTTTGGTAATAACCTGCTAGACCTAAGAAGGCACGTATTTGAGTTTTCGTGCGAGGGGTAGGGAACTCTAGCACATCCTGAACTTTGACCTCGGAAGGTGTGCGAGAGAAAACCCTGACCCACAATGTGACCCAAAAATTTGACATTTTTTTGCGCAAACTTACACTTTGAAGGTTTTATAGTTAACTTAGATCTCTTTATTCTCTACAGAACCGTTTCCACATGTTTAAGGTGCGACTCCCAAGTATCTGAGAAAATTGCGATATCGTCTAGATACGTAGTCCGTTCCTGTAGTCCGTTAAGTAATTCAGCCATGAGTTTACTAAAGAAATATGGAGCATTCTTTAATCCGAAACTCATCCTTAGGGGTCTGTATGTACCAAAGCTAGTACAGAAGGCCGAATCTCGCTGTGCAGTTTTACTCAACTGGATTAGCCAATATCCGTTAGATACAATTAAGACGGTAATAAATTTAGCCGCCGATACTTTTCTACACGTTCTTCGATATTCGGAAGAGGAAAATATTCCGTTCTAATGATCCCGTTTAATTTCCTGTAATCTATACATGGACGAGGTTCTTTCCCAGCTACCTCAACTAAAATCATAGGGGACATGTAATCCGATTCTCCTACCTCAATGATTCCTAATTTTAACATTCGGTTAATTTCGTTTTTTAAGATTTCATTTTGTCGGTGCGACATTCGATAGGGCTTCGTCCAAACTGGTTAATCGCTAACTAACTGGATTTCGTGTTCAACCAGATTAGTTAAACAGGGATTGTTTGAAAAACATTTAGAGTATTTATTTTTAATAATTCGCGCAGTCGATCCATTTGTTTGTCGTGAAGGTGTTTGTTCAACTCGCTAGCCTGGATTACGTCCTCGAAATCATAAACGAGATAATTGTTTTCTAAGTATGGGATTTCTAATTCCTGGTCTGCGAGAGAGTTTTTTGTTTCATCATTAATAATTACGTTAACGTGTTCTGGCCTTTTGTAATATGGTTTTAGCATATTTATATGATAGATTTGAGATGTTTCGCGTCTGCCGGGGATTTCGACTAAATAGTTCGTTTCCGAAATTTTATTTAAAATTGTCCCAGGACCTATCCACTGCACTGCTAATTTATTTGCTCTGGATGTAGCTAACACTAGGACTAAATCCCCATCCTTAAATTCACGTTTTACTGCGTTTTTATCATACCAAGTTTTCCGCTTAACTTGCATTTCCTCCATTTTATTTATAGCTACTTCTTGACAACCCTTTAATCTATTTATTAACTTAAACATATATTCAGTGACGAGATCACCTTCTTCTTCCGGTTCCATCCAATGTTCCATTACTAACGTCTCTGGGGTTCGCAACTTTTTCCCATACGCCAACTCTGACGGTGTATACCCTGTACTTTCGTGAGATACAGTCCGTAACGCTAAAAGAATTGACAGAAGATGTTTGTCCCATTCGGAGCCTGCATCTAAACATAAGACTCGTAAGAGTCGTTTCAACGTTCGATGAAATCGCTCAACAGGGTTACTCTGTGGATGATACACAGAACTATGCCTGACAAGTATTCCCAATCTTTCAAAAAACTCGGTAGTCAAAACACTAGTTAAAGAAGTACCCTGGTCACATTGTATTTCACGGGGAAACCCCATCCGACTAAAGATGTTTAAGAGCGCATCTGTGACACAAACGGAACTAATATCAGACACCGGAATAGCTTCAGGGAATTTTGATGACATGCAAATGGCCGTGATAAGATATCGATTCCCTTTAGATGTGATCGGGAGAGGCCCACATGCATCAATATTTAGCTTAGTAAAAACCTCCTGAATAACAGGGACCAATTTTAGTGGAGCTTTCTTTTTATCATTGGGCTTCCCAGCCCTCTGACACTGATCGCAAGTTTTTACAAACTGTTCCATATCTCTATAGCAATTCGGCCAGTAAAAATATCGGTTTAATTTGTCTTTGGATTTCGTAATTCCCAGGTGTGCAGATGTTCCCTCATGACACAAGGATTTAATGGGGTCGCGCAACCCTTCCGGCACTACTATTAACTTCACCAGGTTACCTAACTTAACTTCACGATTTTTGACCAATAATTCCTTCTCTAGCGAATAAACCTGATTGGTAACCTGCACTTGACTGGCTGCCTGTTCGTATAAGGATTTAATCTCCTCGCTATTTTTTTGAGCATTGATTAAATTTTCTCGCGTAACCCTTAGCAGCGCTAATTCCAGAACATATTCCTGGAGTGCAGGTATTAAAATTTCGTCCTCTGCATCCGAAGAAACAATTATAACCTCATCTTCCCCTTTTTTAACATCACCACTATCTATTCCCCTTTCTTCTCTAGCCGCTTTGACTTGAGACCTTGTTTGGACAGCATTCAATATTTCGACTGGCAGGAAATTATAGCCTACATTTCCTTTTATCAGCTCGGCCGTTTTATTTCCAAGCAAATATCGACCGTATTGATTAAAATGATTTCCACAAACCGCTGCCTTAGTTTGCACCGTTCCAAAATTTCCGGAAATTTCCACGACCGCCAAAGTAAACAAACTAATTCTGGGCTTAACGGTTGTTTTACCCACACATTTTCACCAGAGAAAGAAGAAGGATTTATGTATTTTGCACATACTAAATCTATTGTCGCTCCCGTATCTCTAAGAATGTCTATCTCGTGACCATTCACAGAGCCATTTGTTGTATATGAATTAAGAAAATCCGGGTTTTCATTTCCTTCAATATTATTGAGAGTTTCCGTCGTTTTGTTTTTTATTAATTTAGGGCAAACGGCTTTTATATGTCCGGGCATATTGCAACGATAACATCTTTGTATCACGCGTTTTTCAAAAGTTCTCTCTCTAGTACTCTCCGGAACAGAAGCTCCTAATCTGGGGGAAGTTTTCCCAAATCTATTTTCTTTTTCCTTGACCCCTGAGTATGTCAAAATTTTATCATTTCTGCCCCACCTATCCATGGGTTTCGAATTTACCTTTCGGACGTCCTCATAATTAACAAAGAGTTCTGCTATTTGAGTAGCTGATTTAAGGTTTGCCCAATTATCTAAAAAATGATCTTTCATACTAGCATTGGCGCGTTTTTTTTAATTGATCTACCACCATTAGATCTTTAAGATCTTGCAACGTATTTATTTCTATATATATATATATATATATATATATATATATATATATATATATATATATATATATATATATAAGCCAATCAGCCACTCTTCTAGATAATTCGTAATTTCAAAAGTGAAATCCTTCCAGGTGCTATCGGATTTTTTGTGGTGTTGGACAAATTTTTGCCGAAAGACCTCCGGACTTAACTTGAATCTTTTAAGTAATAATTTCTTTACATAATCGTAATTTTCGGCTTGTTCCTCCGGTTCGCGAGCAATAAATTGCACGATCTCTAGGGGTAACAAACCCAATAATTGCCCCACCCACTCTTTCTTTTCTATTGACGCCCTTTTAACCTGGCGTTCAAAGATCACTAGATATAAACTAATATCTGAGTGCTTAGGATCGAAATCTGGGATAAATTTTTTTAAGTTTAAATTAGAGGTTACAGAACATGCATTTGTAGAATCGTTTGATTCATCGTTTACCCTAAATCCGGATCTATTTTAAACCTTTCTAAATCAAATTTCAGTTGTAATTCTTTCTCTTTTAATGTGTGCCTGCTCCTTTACTAACTCCTCCAATCTCATTTTTTCAGCCCTTTCTAACTCCTCTAATCTCATTTTTTCAGTTCTTTCTAACTCCTCTAATCTCATTTTTTCAGTTCTTTCTAACTCCTCTAATCTCATTTTTTCAGCCCTTTCTAACTCCTCCAATCTCATTTTTCAGCCCTTTTTAACTCCTCCAATCTTTTTCCGTTTGCAATGATAGTCTCATACAGATTTTTAACAAATACCTCTTCATAACCTTCACTGTTAGTGATTGCAATTTTTATGCTAGGGACAGTCATATTTAAAGTGGCATTTATTCCTAATTCCTCAGCAAGTTGCAACATGTCTTGCTTTTTCCCTTTACCAAGGAAAGCCATTTCTTAAACAATATCAAATAAATGTCACGCTAAATTTTGCACTATTTTTTTTTTTGTTACTATTCTCTATTAATATAATAACACTGGTCCCATGCATACACAGAAAAACACAAAGAAAAACTTAACACTAAAAATAATCAAAATCATTCAAGAGACTTAAAACACAATAAATCTTAAGCTAAAATTGCACACAATGCTTGAAATACAATTACAATTCTCTAGAAACAAAATAACCCTGTTCCCATGCAAGAAAAAACACTAAGTATTTCAAAATTTGTAAAGAACATTTTAACCAAAATTCCTAATACAATATGCCGTTTGCAACTCAAAAATATAACAGTACTCACCCATTTGAAGTACTCAGCTTGCTGTCAGAAGCAAATTATGTGCAGTAATATGGCACTAGTGGTTTTGAACTCTTCCGTGTGAACAATGGTCCTTTGGACCAATCTTGAATCTTTCACCCTTAACAATAAGTGTGGTCAGTTTGACCAGCCTTGAATTCACTCGTGGCACGGCTTCAAAGATGAATTCGATCGCAGCACGGCTTCAAAGATGAATTCGATCGCAGCACGGCTTCAAAGATGAATTCGATCGCAGCACGGCTTCCGAAAATCGCTTTCCCTACGGACACTCTAGCCGTTAACACTATAGATCAGTTTGATCTTCTTTGAGCAGGACGCTCTCCTTCTCCTAAGCTGAATTCAATTGCAGCACGGCTTCCGAAGATGTCTTTTTCTCCCTGCGTTGTGGTCCGTCCGTAAAAACCCAAAATTTCCTCCTCTCACGGGTCCTGAATGCTAACTTTTTATCCCAAAGCGCTGCCACCAAATCTCTAAGCTGTAACGTTTGAAAGAATAACGGTAGCGTATTCTTGGTTAATTTAAATATGGAATTTATTTACGTCACAACTATTGAATATTATTTACAGAATGATACATTACAGTTATTAAAGTTAATTATAGATTGTTAGAGTCCACTATTTTGTGAGAGGAGGATTCGTTCGCCACCGCTCCCGTGCAAGTTCAAAGCATCTCTCCTCTCATCTTCCGGTCGACAGGGTTAGATTCCTCGGGGGTCAAAAAGGGCTTGCGTTGCAGCTGCAAGATGCACGTGTGGGTGTCGGGTCCACAAAGAAGCCGACCCCTCTCGATGTTGATATTCGGAGAAGCGACGTTACACCCTGTTTTATACTATCTGTAACAACTAACTGTATAGAATTTCTAAAAACGAAGAAATACAATTCTATATTCCGTAATAAAATTAGAAGGGTTGAAACTATGTTTGTCAATGGAAAAATTTTAACAGTTAGCTATGATAGAAATAAATAAATAAATAAAATAATTTATGATTTACTTTGTAAAGAATGGTGAATTTTGAGATGCAAAAGTTAAGTGAAATGGAGCAATTATTTGAAAAAGAAAATATAGAATTGTTTTCAGAGTAATAGTATAAGCCAATATATTAAAGAATGATAGAAACAGTTAAACAAACATACACGAAATCTTTTATAAAAGAAAATTAATTTCTTTTTGACTAATTTTCTTGTATTTAATTGGTTACACACATAAACACGTTATTTTCCTTTATATCTGAAGAATACTTATAACTTTGCGAGAGGAAAATAAAAAAATTCTTTTATAATTAATAAAAATAAAATTTAGTTTCAAACATCTGCTGTAAATAATTATTGAATAAACTTTTTTACATTAAAGTAATCCGTCTGCTTTTTAAAGGTTTCTAAGAAATAAAAATCTGTAATATTTTTAATGATAAGTCTTTCACTTAGTTAATCTTTAAAGCTTTAGTTATTCTTCTTAATTATTCATTGATACTGAATTTCACTAATACACTTAACTCTTTATTAAATGCATATGTGTTTTTTTGTATTATAAGTTTTCAAAAAGAAGAGTAATAATGTATAGAATGTTGTTCTTTTGTTAACATATAGTTTCGATAAGATTAATCTTAATAATATATAAAATTTTTTCCGCTCATATTAATTAAATAAAATGTTTTGAAATGTATTGCAATTATGAAGTTTTTAATGCGATTGGGATACAGGAAAAAATCAGAATTAGGAAAAAAATTGACTTTTTTTAATATGTCAAAATAAGATACTCCGATTGGAATATTTTATAAAGAATATCTAGAATTTCCGGAAAAATATTTTTTTAAATATTGTTTTATTAATCATATTTTAAGTTTTTATAATTTTTCTGTTTTTGATAGATGTGTCTGTCATTCCAAGCATTTCAGTTGTTTCATTAAGTAGCCTCTTATTCTGTTCTTCCAGGGAACCTGTGTTCATTTCTCAAAATTATTTAAGCAAATATGTTAGTAATGGACGATAATTATAGTTTCTTTGTGTATAATATTGTTTTTGGACATGCACAGAAGGAGGGAATGATGTTGTTAACATGCGAAACTGACATTCTGGATTGAATTTTCTCCAATTGTGAAATACCGTTAATCACCATTACAGATGATAAGGATTTAATTTGGAACATCTCGAATTTAAACTTAAAGAAATTTCCAAACTTTGTGAGTTTTTTCTGTAGATATAGAGATCTTTTCTTTTTCTACTTCTGTTAAATTAATTATTATAATTTTGCTCATACCTATGTGAAACAAAAGCTTATTCTTGTTCTGTCTGCCTATTTGTAAGTCTAAATTTTATTTAATTCTAAGAATTATTTTCTTATTGGTGTGTCTTGCTCGGTAAGTACAAACTCTGGAGGTATTTAAATTTGCTAGGCAGTGCAATGCTAGTTCTGATAAGTTTGCACATCAAATCACATTTGAGTAAATTATATTTTAGGAATATTAGACATCAGATTTTGGAACTGATTTTTCACAAGAATTTGATATGGTCATACACGCGCGCGCGCGTATGTTTCAAAAGCCTCAAATAATTATTAAATCTTTCAAGTTTTTGCGCGGTTTTTAATATAAATAAAATGGAAATATATCCAAATCACGAACCAATTTGTTAAATATTTCTGAAAAATGTTTAGAGTTAAAATTAGCAGTAAAAATATTTCCGGAATGTAGGAAAACAATAAATTGAACACTATCAACGATTTAATTATCATTTATGGTTTTCATCACTTTTAAATCGTACGAAATTAGATAAACGTTAACGCACATTTAACGGTTGATTATTAAACATCTTTATTTTCTCGCTGTTTCATATCTCATTGAAAATATTTTTCTTTCTAGAATTACGTTCTGCGTGAAAACACCACGAATACATATGCAGATGATTATCATATGGAAATCGTCCTTGTGTCAAATTTTTGATAAATGATAATACATTGATGAAAATCATTTTCGATGAAAGATTTTAACTGAATAACATCTTTTTAAATTGCTCAATTCACTGCCATTTTTTTCTAATTCATGATTATAATTATAGAATTACTTTGAGATAGTGTTTTATTATGTAAAAAAAAAACATGTCATTCAATTTATCAATATTTTGTAATTTATTTTTAATTCTAAAATACGAGTTTTTGATAAGATTATAATGGAATTTTTACAACGTAAATTAATGTAACGCTAATAACCAATGTTTTTCTTGTAAAAATACTACAAGAACTTACCTTGAAATTTAAAGACAGTTTTTTTTTAATACTGAGCACTGTGGTAGAAATCGTCTACTCAAGAGGTGAAAAAATTCTGAATTAAAACAACGTTTGTTCTAAAAAGTATTAGGGGCATGACTATAGACACTTAATTTTGTAACTATTGAACGAAAATATTAGGCGTGCTTGGATGAAAATAAAAAAAATTAAAGGCATTCGCAAATTTGTAATGTTTAAAATATATCCGTTCATATTTACGTTTTTGGTACATGTTTAAAATACGTCTTTTTAACAAATATTAGTTTTATAAGATATTTATTTCTTTATACTTGGAAAAAAATATCTAATGAACACTAATATGTGTTAAAAAGATGTACTTAAAACATGTATGAACAGTGTAAATATGAACGGATATATTTTAAAGATCACAAATTTGCGAATGCATTTTAATTTTTCATTTTCATCCGAGCATTTTTAAATGACTGTATGATCGAAAACAAAAATTACAGTAAAAACGTTGTTCAAAATAATGTATTAAAACTACTGCAAAATTTTGACTAAAACTTTTAGGAGTTATTATGTCAGATTATAGATGCATATTATACATGTATAATGTAGTACACTAAGCGAATCAGAAAGAATTGTTCAAAACTACGTTGTATATAAGGACATTCCCTTTGATTTCGATTTCTAACTAGTATTAGCAGGTATCACAAATTAAAGGAAAGGAAAGGAAAGGATTTATTTTAAAAGAAGACGTAACACAATCTTGGTATTAATTAGAGTTGTTTATGTTGAGAAAATCTGTTTTTATCTCGACAAAAAAATAAAATTTCTTCCGGATATATTTATATTAATCGATTGTTTTTCATGAACTTTTCCTTTTACATTGTATTCCTACTTTTACATTTCCTTTTAAATGTTTTCAAAATATTATTGAAGCTAAAAGAGATACCATTAAGATAAGATAAAATTTTCTCTTTCTCTCATAGCTGATTTCATTTAATGCAGTATTAATTCAGAAAAAAAATAAGTATATTTCGATCTAGATTCGGAAAGATATAAAAACAATTCTCAAAAGTAACGTACTTTAAGAAGTGAAAAATATTAGGCATATTGTTGAAAAAGTTTGGAGCAGTTTTCTGAATGTTTTTCTTAAATTTGAATCTTAAAACTGAATTTTTTTGTATGTGTCGAGTTTCACCGATTCCACGGCCATATTAAGTTTTACGCAACGACTTATTGTCTATAAGACTGCTTTAACAACAAGAATTAAGTTACCTTATTTTTAATAAAGGAGAATTTAAAAAAAATTACCTGATTCAAGTCGTTTAACGATGAGAAAAGTCTGGTGTCTCCTTCTTTCGACTAGAATGCTAAATAAAAGAGTCATATGAATAATAGCAGCCAAAGTTTATTCCACAGACGCCTTGTGTTCTTTTAATCACTCCAAATGAATGAAAATATCTCGAAATATAAATAAACTTAAATGCAAATTAAGTCCAACCGGCGTCAATTACGCATTACAATTATTTTATTCGACTGAACTAAAATTGAATTAAAAGAATAATTTCAAAAGATGCCAACTTAAGCAACATAACTTAAACAACAAACGATTATATATCAGCAAATAAATTAAGTAGATAAATTAGAGTTGCATGAATTATTGAGAGATTTCAAGCAGACGATAGTATTGAGGAAGAGAATCTTCAACCTAAGAAATATCTATATCTACTGTATATTTTAAGTAGTCAAAATTTGATTTGAAATAAAAAAAAATTAAATATAAAACAAGTTACGTGAATTTTTTTTTTTAAAAAGAAGACATACAAAATTTATCAAAGGAAATTGACGATTACTTCGAATAATATTTACACTGGAATATAGTACATAAAATATAGTACATATCAATTAATTTTTTAAGCAAAAATAGTTATTTAAAATTCGCTTTTCTATACAGAAATATTTTGTATACAAAGGCGAGATATATTCAACTTTTCAATATACGAACAAAATGATTATTTTCCGTACGAAGAACAGTTGTACCTACTCCTACAGTGGACTGCAAAAGTGTTCGTACACTTGCAATTTACTATAAAATTTAATGTTTTCGACTAATAAAAATTAATATACTGGAATTATAATTTTTTTTATGATACCTGCAACTTATTCTTAATGGAATGACATAATCAATTTCTTATAATTAGTATAACTATTCTTTTAAAAAATAATATTCAAAAAGCTACTAAAAAATTACGCCACAAGTCTTCCTACACTTAACAAAAATCTCAACATCACTTTAAATATTGTATTTTTTTCTTAATTTAGTACTTAGTAGGATATCTTAGTGTCCACAACTACTTTTAAACGTGTCGGTAAAGATTTAATCAGATTTTGTAATTTGTGCATCGATTTTCGACCACTCTTCATGATTATTGTTTTTACTTCACATTATGTGTTTATATGTTATGTTTTTTTTAAAAATTAAAATCTCACCAAATATGTTCTATTGAGCTAAATAAAGTGATTGAGGAGGTGTTTCAGAATTTGGGGACAGTTTTAGAGACACCAACGGTGTAGATTGAGAGCAGTGCACTTGGTGTCATTATCCTGTTATAAAATGAAGTCGTCTCCTATATCCAGATTTTGGGAGGATAATTTAGAATTTCTCTTTAAAATATTAAAATAGAGCTCATAATTCAGAATACCATAAAAAGAATACCAAATTACCTAATTCAGAGGCCCCCACGCAAGTCCGTTGGAGTGAAGCAATCTTGGATCATATAAGCAAATCAAAGAATTGTAAAATAGGTTTAATGGAGAAAAATGCAGGAGAGAACAAGAAAATGTTCCCTTTCAAAAAGAAAATCTTCATTACCGGTACATTGATAATTTAACACAATTTTAAAAAGTGCTATTTATTTAATTATTTTTTTTCCATTTTTTTTTGTATGTAGGAAATTTTACATAAAATTTTCAAATTAATTTTATAAATATTGCATTCTAATTGAGACTGTTGTAGATTTGTCTTTTAAAAAGATTTATTTATATTGATGATATTAAAAAGATAAATGACAACACAGTTGAATTATAGGAAATGTATTCAAGATTTGGATGATATTGAAATTAAAGATGGTGTTTTAGATAAATTCCAGATACGAGTGAAAATCACTCATAAAATTTTCAAAATTATGAATGTATTTATTATTTCGGTGTTTATTTATAAATGAAAGAATTCTATATTCTATGAACTCATAAGCTTCTTCGGGAAAGAAATTATAAAAAATAAAAAAATAAATAAATAAGAAAGCAAATAAGGAAAAAATTATTTGAAAGTAAAACCAAATACTATTTTATTTATATCAAAAATTTTAATTAAATTTTATTTTTAATGTTCAAAATTTTTTAAGTATTAATGTTGAAATAAAAAAGATTCCCCTCCTCCTTAATTTTTCTCTACGTCACATTTTATTTTTACACGAGTCTAGATTTTAGTTCTGATTCTTATTGTAAAATAATATTTGTAAGTGAGCGTGTGTACTAAAATTGCAGGCTACGAGATATTTCGTAATTTGGGCTGAAATTTTAGATTGATTACTTAGCTCCATTTGAGTAGGGAATTATTAGAAAGGATAAATGAAAATTTTATACAGTGTAGAAACATATTAATTATGTTTTTATTATTATAACTTAGACAGTTATATTATAACATAATAATTATATTTGAATGTATTCCAAATATTAAAAAAAATATTTTTATTATTGTTGGTGTGTATGAGGAGCTTTAAGGCAAGGATCAACGCAAAGTGCAGAGTTGTGGGGACGCACTGCACAAAAATATCTAATCTCCTTATATATATATATATATATATATATATATATATATATATATATATATATATATATATATATATATATATATATGCTTTTTAGACATTTGTGACTTAGAAGGTATCCTTTTTTTCTGTGGGAGAAAGATGCTCTAAGTAATGAAAATCGCGGTTGTTTTTGAATTGTATGTAGTTGCTGTGCTTTCTCTTGCATTGCTGCCGTCGCCATCAAATGAGTGCATAACAACACATTCCCTAAACTGACGCATCGTCATCTTTTCATTCTTCCGATTTCTTTGGTAACAGAACTTGTATACGTTGTGCAAAAAGATTTCGAAGTAGGGTAGAGCTATTTTCTTGTATCCATTGATAGTTTCCCTGTGGTCTGCTAATTATTACTTATCAGTTTATTTTTTATTATTTATTTTACAACTCTTTGTAACTATCATTGCCTTATTGGTTTTTCCCAGAGAAGATCGTTACATGTCTGTATGAAATCTGACATAACTTTACACACCTGACTGTCGCCAGATGAAATTTGATGACGAGCTTGTAAAATCAAACAAAAAGAGAAAAAAAATCTTTGTATGGGAAGATTTTTATTTTAAAAAAAAACACTACGAGATAACTCGTAAGTGGCACTAAGCGCAGAAATCTTATTCAGTGATGCCAGGTTATAAATTATCTAGTGATATATTTTTTTAAAATAAATATTACTGTAAATGTTATTACAATATTATATCAATAACTCAATATTATTATTTTTTGTAAAATTTTATGTTTTCTTTAAAATAAATCCTGGCACCTAGGGCAAGATGCCCTAAATTTACATGGCAGTTAATGGGTTAAAAAGATGTGCCTATATATATAAATAAAGATAAAAATATGATATTCATTTTACCTATTTATTGATAAATAATCCAGAGTACTGAATCTTAAACAACAAATGTTTTATTGAGAGTATCAGCTGTTACCCTTTTAGTACTTCTGATTTGAGTTTTTTCAAAATAATTCGACGACATCCTGAGAGGAAAAAAGAAAAAAAGAATTGGGGATTTCTCTTATTTTTACTACGATGTCTACTTTTTTCTTCCTTTACACCCTCTTCTGCTGTAATAACTCTTTATCTGTTATTTGCTGTCAACAGATTCTCCAATATGTACTTAAGTCTCATTGACATTGACATTTAATCTAACAGCAGAGAGTTAATCGGTCAGCAAAATATTTACCGTTTCTCTGTTCAAGCCGTAAGCATATTTCTACTTGTACTTTGGAATAAAAATTCTTGATCATTTCTATATCTTCAAATGATATATCGACAGGACTTATTTTTTTAACTTGATCTCTATTGATTATTAAAATATTAAAAGGGACATAAGGGATAAAAAACAATTAAATTTAGAAACATGCATTGATTGAAAAGATACCTTAGGAATTAAACTTAAAGGCATATTTAGGAATTCGAAGGCTAAGAATAAAATGATTATTTACTTAATTTATAGTTTTAAAAAATTCAAAAACAAGTTCAACAATGAATTAACTCACAAAATTTATAATTCAGTTTAATCAGTTATTCCATGCGTTTCAGGTCGTTATATTAACGTTTTTATCTCTCAGAATATTGAAAGAGAAAAAGAAAAATACAGAAACAAGAATTTTCTAAGGAAAAGATAGGATGAGAAAAAATTTTATCACTTTAAAAAATGAGGTTAAAACAAAACGTATCACCGGACATCATTTATTTTTTCTAAGAAATAAGGAATGGCCTAATGATAACATTTCTTAGAATAATTTTTGAAAAAACAGAAAAAAAGGAGAGAAAAAAGAGCCCCGAAACGATAGAAAGTAAATTTAAAGAGGAGAAAGATATTTTTTCATTGAAGAATCTTTTTAATGCTAAATTATTACTATTTCAAAATAATTAAAGAACAGAACTTATTCGTGACTGATACCAAGCAGCTTATGAACGAATAATTGCGAGATTTATTTCCATGTAATTGTTTTTAAAAAAACGAAGAAACTCCAAGTACTTAAATAATTTCACCATTTTAAGCATTGGATACTCGTTAATTACTGAATAAAAATCACATAAATTTTAGAGTTTTCAAATTAAAAATTAAAAAAAATCTCTTGTGGTTATTTAAAAGAAAGAAATTAATGATAAAAACAAACCGTTGTTCAATATCATTTAAGACAAGCTGAAATAAATTACAAATAAAATTACCCTTTTCTAAAATATCGTTTGTCATTCACACACAAAGCAATTTTTACCTGCTGAATTTTAGGACACCATTTGGCAAACCCAACGAATCTTGTTATGTAAGAGATCACACGTTACGTCTCAATCTGTTAGACATGTAGTGTTTCTTATAAATTCAAATCCTAAAAAAAATTTTTTTCTCAATTGAATAATTAAACTTTGTTTCTATATTAAAGAAAAAAATTAAAGAAAATTCAATAGAATATTTTTTAGACATTACATCGCACATAAGTTATTAATATTAAATTATTCAGTTCTATTTTGATGCGATTTTCATTTGTAGTTCTGTGCTTTTAGCATTTAAGAACTATATTTAAATTTATTTCATATTTAATTTTTTTCATATGCGACTAAAATTTCCTGTAATTGTCTTTTGAGAGTAGGATAAGATCAAATAAACCATGAAAGATTGCTGAAAACGGAAAAAAACTCAAAAAGAAGCTCGAAAGGTTTCCTTCCCTTTGATTAACACCTATAGTAATAACGTGAAAACACGGTATTGCTTGAGTTGAACACTCTATGCGTATAAACTAATAAAATTTATTGATTCCTTCTAAATTCCAACTTTTTGTGTGTGTGAACTATATTTTAATCATACAGTGGTGGCCAAAACTGTGAACACTTTTTAAAATTGCTATATTTTTCAAGTTTGTATGCATATAAAAAATTTTACGTTGCACAAAATGTTAAGTATTTTACATCATTTTAAAGAGCATTCAATACTGAATTCAATACAAAAAACAAAATTCAAATATTTTTAACGCACAATAACTGTTGATATACATTAGATACTGATGATAGCAGTGAGTTATCAGAGCTTAGTGAGGTTGCCTTTAGTCTTTATTACAGCTTCACATCGATCTTTCAATGAGCTGAAAAATGTTTTAAGCTCTTCCTTCGTTACTACATGATGCCAGGAAACAATTATATCCTCAATTAGTTCCTTTTTATTTCATGGGTACCCCATTTGGACAAGAGTCTTCAAACGGTGCCAAAAAAATTTCAACAGGATTGAGGTCAGGGCTGATTACTGACCAGGATAACAATGATATTAAGTCAAAAAACAATGACATCAAATGAAAGAGTAGATTGAACGCATGTGTGAGGAGAAAAAGGTATTTCCTTTGTTAAAATTACATAACAGGTGGGTAATTCAGTGACTACATTTGGAGACTGAAAGTTTTGTTTAAGATGTCAGGAGACAAATTTAATAAAAAAAGCAGAAAAACGCCGGAAAAGGTGCACCACATCTGTTGATGACAGAAGAACAAACATACTGTGTTTCAGAGATAAAAGAATTTCATGGACAGACATCAGAAGTGATCTGAGTGATGCTGATGTTTCTGTCAGCTCTAAAACAATCAGGAGTAGATTAACAGATGTAAGACTAAAAGAATTCCACAAAAAAACCCTATCTCAATTTACAGCAGCGCTAAATAGGACTAAAGTGGGCAATGGAACACATTAATTGGACAAATGATTATTGGTCTTAAGTCATATAGAGGGACGAAAGATAGCCTAAAATATGTCAGACGTACATTAGCAGAAATGCTACATCCTGTAGGCATCCAGGCAACTGTGAAGTAGTCACAAAGTTATCATTTAGTCATGCATATCAGTAGATAGTATTAGTCGCCTTCATATCATCGATGGGACTCTAAATATCACAAAATACATTAGCACCATTCTGGAACCCAATCTTCTGCCATCTTTTAGAGATCTATTTACCAACAATGCTTCATTTTTTTCAGCAAGATTCTGCTCCTTGCCCCACAGTAAAGTAATTGAAAGACAGGTCCTATTCTAAGATCATTGAGTTGTTGTCCTCGCCAGAAAACAGTCCCGACCTCGATCCTATCGAAAACTTGTGGCACCGTTTGAATACTTTTGAACAAATGATGTACCCATGAAATGAAAAGGAACTAACTGAGGATATAATTGTTTCCTAGCATCATGTAATAACGAAAGAAGAGCTGAAAACTATTTTCAGCTCAATGAAAGATTGATGTGGAGTTGTCATAAAGAATAAAGGCAACATCACTAAGCTCTGATAGCTCACTGCTATCATCAGTTTCTAATGTATATCGACAGTTATTACAACATAACTTTTTTTGCGTTGCAAACATTTGAGTTTTGTTTTTTGCACTGAATTCAGTGTTAAATTCCCTTTAAAATGATATAAAATAATTTGCATTTTGTGTAACGTAAGATTTTCTGTAAACATACAAACTTAAAAAACATATCAATTTTAAAAAGTATCTACAATTTTGGCCCCCACTTACTATATTAAAACTAACTATATTTTAAAATTGAAAGATGTGCCATCCTAGTCTAGATCACTAAATTGCCCCCAGTGAAAAAATTCTATTAGAATATGTTTGATATGTTTGACGAATGTTGATACGACTCATTTCACAAACAATTAAGTTTCTTCATATTGCTTATATGTCATGGAATTAAACATAAAGTTCGCCAGGTGTTTTCCACAGATTTTAATGAAAAAAAAATTCAAAAATTCAAAAAAATCGTATTGGAAATCTGTGCAACTTTTTAATCCGAACAAATTATGGCTAATTACGAAAGAAAATTTTTTATTATACATTTTTCCTCTACAGCAGTGATTCCCAAAGAGGTCTATATAGACCCCCAGGGGTCTATGACGACTTGCAAGGGGTTCATGAGATGTAAATGGGGGTCTATGATGGTGACTCTCATTAAACCAAATCATGATTTTAGTTTTAAAAGAAAATTTAGTCACGTGGAAAACAGATTTTATCTATTTGATAGATTTATTTACTAATTTTAATAAAGTTAATTTGTAGTTACAAGGTGGCAGCATAAATTTTATTATAAACAAAGACCATGTCTAGAATTTTGGCTTTAAAAAGACATACCTGTCATTTATCATGAATTATGGAATATCGTGAAAAATTTTTTAATTACTTTTTCAGCGATATTGCCAATCTCCAGCACAAAAAAGAAAGGGGGGGGGAATAAGTTCTGGGCACTACTAACTGAAGAGATTTAGAATTAAACTTGACACAATTGATTCCAAATGTAGAAAAATTGTCATTGAAGCACTAGATTTATTCCTCTCTTTAAAAGAATTTGTTTGTTGCTCATTTATTATATGTATTAATTAAATTTTAATTTAATTAAGATGTTTTCTTAAGTTTTAAACATTATACTTCACTTCAGTTAGAAAGTTAAACCGTTTAAAGTAAGTAGATCTATACCAGCTGTCAAAAAGACATTTAAATTGGTAAATTTGCAAAAATTCAATATTAGGTTAGCAGGGGTCTACTCCAAACCGAAAAACAGGGCAAGGGGTCTATGAGACAAAAAAGTTAGGGAACCTCTGCTCTACAGTTTTAACGTGCATCAATCTTTCTACACGACTGGTCAAAGCAGTCAAAATGATTCCTTATGAAAACACACACGTTTCTAATCTTTTAAAAAAAACTATTTCAGAATAAATTACAGATTTTATAGTGAAAATAACATCGATACCCTGATAAAATCTGGATTTCATGTTTATCAAGCTTCCAACTAAATACGAAATTTATTCTTAAACAGGATTTAATATTCATATCACAATATGCAAACTATGTTTCTTAGTTTTTTTTAACTACACGAAGTCCTGATGCTTTATTGAAAAATAAACTTAGAACAATAACCTAAAAGCTTATGAACATTTTTCTTCTTGAGAAATATTAACACTGTATTGCAATTGCATTTAAATGTAATGACATTATTAACATTTCAGATATAATTTTGAAGCGAAGCAAAACTCAGATTGTAAATACGAGCAAGAAATATTTCATTCGATTTTATTTTTAACACACGTATTATATTAGATATATCGTTAGATGTATCGTTGTATTGTTTCGTCAAATATATTTGACGAAACAAAATAATACACGTTTGATCGAAAGATCTTCAAACAATGTTCCACGGAACCCTGGATTCTACGAAACATATCAAGGGTTCCATGAATCATAATAAAAAAAAATTGATTGAATATTAACGTCGCACTGTACAGCTACCCGAGGGCTTTTGGCGACGGACCACGTAATTTTGAACCATGGTCAAGTGATGTGAACGACACCTGAGCTGGCACCCCCCTTTCCTAACTACCACAGCAACGGGAGGACGTTTCGGCTCTCGACAGATTTAACGTGCATCGCTGCCCTACGCAGCGGGTCTTTAGTGGTACTGGGCTCGAACTCGTGACAAGGCAAGCCACGATCCGATATCTATACCACTCGGCTACCGCGGCCACATAAAAAAAGTGAAAAGAAAATTACAAATGTGTATGCAAAATGGATTTACGTTTTCTGTAAAGTTTGTTTACCCACAGGTATCTGAAGCTCATATCAATAAAAAAACTGAATTTTATTTGTACAAAATAGCTTTATCTTGTGCCATTTTTTAACTTATACTATAATAAAATAATATTCTTTTTTTGTGTTCCACCCACTAGATTTTGAATTTTCTATTGTTTACCATTCCGGATTCTACGAAATAATTTTATATTCGTTAGTAAAATATTTTGGAAAATTAAATGGTTTTCTAATAAAAAATGCACCTTTTATCATTAGAGTGTGTGTGGGGGGATATATAATGAAGGAGAGTGAGCAACTTATCGACATATCAACAGATTCGACTTTAAAATCTAAATCTAATTAAGAATAGCTGCTATATTTTAGGTTGCAAATTCATGCCAAATGCACAGGATTTCTCACACAGCTATAAACATTTTGATGCTATTCAGAGCAATGAATTTAATTGACAAATATTTTTAAACGAGAGATGTTACAAAAACAAAATATAAGTACAAATTAAATATAAAATATGAACTGCGACAGCGGATTGTTTCAATTGATCTGGACCAGAGGTTCCCGAACTTTTTTGTCTCATAGACCTCTTGCTATGTTTTTCGGTTTGGGGTAGACCCCTACTTACCTAATATTGAATTTTTGCAAATTTATCAACTTAAAAGTCTTTTTGACAGCGGATACTACTACTTACTTTAAAAAAAATTAAATTTCTAAATGTTGGGAAGTATAACGTTTAAAACTTAACAAACATGTCAATGAATTAAATTAAAAATTAATTAATTTAATACATATATAAAACAACTGTTATATAAAATAACTAAACAACAAATAAACGTTTTTAATGAGAGATGAATTTTGTGCTTCAATAACAAATTTTCTATATTTAATATGAATCTAGTCAGGTTTAACCCTATATCTCCTTTGTTAGTAAGTGTCCATTTCCCCCCCTCCTTTTTTGTTTTTGAGATTGATAAACTGTGACTGAAACTCCCTCTCACTAGTAAAAACAATTAAAAACTTTCTAACGATATTCCATAATTTGCGACAACGTTACAGAAATGTCTTTTTAAAGCCAAAATTGCTGACATCAATTTCTAAACTTTATTTTAAGATCGTTAGAGCCTATTCCAATCAGTTCCAATTATATTATGACTTTTTTTCAATGTGACTATATGAATTCATTGACTACTGTGATATTACTATGAATAAAGCAATATCAAACCTAGTTTCAAAATCTGAGTAAAGGCCTTTGGGTGACGGACTACGTGATTTTGAACCATGGTTAAATGACGATGACGACACCTGAGCTGGCACCCCCTCTCCTAATTACCAAACCTCACCAACGGGAGGACGTTTGAGCTCCTGACAGATTTAAGATGCATCGCTGCCCTGCACGGCGTGTTTTTAGTGGTACTAGGCTCGAACTCGTGACAAGGCCAGCCACGATCCGATACCTTGACCACTCAGCTACAGTCGCCACCATTTAAATATTGAACGTAGATTAAAATGACAAATGTAGGTCTGTGACAAATTGAGAAAATTCGAAGAATCTCCGATATTATACTTCTTTAATTTAATTCTAGAAATAAATGCTGACATGGTTCTTGTCTTAGTAAAATTTATGCTGTCACCTAGTAACTACAAAGTAACCTCACTGAATTTTGGAAATAAATCACTTAAATTGGTAAAATCTGATTTCCACTAGATCAAATTTTTTTGTAAAGATTAAAGTCACGATCTGGTTTAAGAAGAGCCATTATTATATAGACCCCCATTTACACCTCATGGACCCTCCATTATTTTTTCGCTGACGTGGACCCCTTGCAGGTCGTCATAGACCCCTGGGGATCTATATAGACCATTTTGGGAATCACTGATCTAGATTTTGACGTTTTGTGTCAATAATTCAAGCAAATATCACAGTTACTAAATATAATACATGGGTAGGTGACACTTGTATCACAAACTAACATTGTTGTGATGAATAAATTATATCAAAATTACATTAACATTTTTTATAACAAATACAATACTTTTTTTTAATTGTCTTTATATAAAGTCCTTTTAACATATTGAGATCTACTTTAAATATTATTTTAATATATATTCTTTTAAGTTTGTGTGTGGAATGGGGTCCCACGAAAACAACCTTTAACTTCTATCATTTTGGACCACTATTATAAAGTCACCTTAACGAGCATTGTGTGTAGATTTAGATCAACTAATTTTAAACAATAATGCTGTGTAAGGGAACTAAAATGCTTTCAATTTAATTTCCTTTTAAGGAAACCTCCACAACAAATAAAATTACAATGTTGAAAAATGTTATTTCCCAAGCCATGATAACACATTCTAAATTTTCATAGTCATAAATAAATAAAATACGAATTCTGACTCTCGAAGAAATGAAGGTCACTTTTTCTTTCTAACAAATAAAATTATTTGGTATAGGTACTATTTATTAGAACTTTTCTAATATCGTACCTTTTTCTGTCATTGCAAACTTACATCTCAACTATTATTTCAGGATTTCACTTGTAGATGGCGACACAACAAATACATGAATATTTTCACCAATTAAAACATACAAGATGGAATATTTAATGCAAAAAATTAAGTTACTTATAGATTTTTTTTAAAATAAACATTCGGACCCGACGCAAAGCCTTAGAGTGTCACAAAATATAATTTTTCCTTCATTTTTTTTGGCAAAATAACTTAATCTCAGGTGCTCCTCATCGAATGACAGAAACAAAACCAGACATTTATTTTAAGAAATTTCAATTAAAAACAATAACTATTTCAGCGCATACGAAAATCACTGGAATTACAAGAAATTACGCACAAATTTTTCAGGAATTTATTGTTATTTTATCTCATGTAAATACTTAATAATATCTAGTAATCAAAAGCATCCCATATTTTAAAATAATAAATTTTGGAGAAAGTTTATTAAAAAAAATTATTCGTACACATAGAATTCTTCGTATCGCGAAGTAATAAGAATTTATGCAGAATTGAATCGAAAAATGTGAGTTAAGTGGAGATGATCGGAAATTAAAGGTGTGAGATTCTATAGATCAAGGTTCATTCTCGTCATTCGAACGTGTTACAGATCATAAGATCGATAGCTTAAACCTCTTGCGTAGGTAGCTGTTGAAAAAAGTTCAATCACATAGAATTTTGCATTGGAAAGATCTTTTAAAGTATTTACGTGTTGGATTGCTTTCATAAAATTTAATCAGTCTTCTATTTCCGTAAAAAAATTAATGAGAACTGAAAATTATATGTAATATTTTAAAAGGAATTTAATGGTTACTGTATACACACACGTACTCGAAAACAGAGTAAACGGGGAATTATATAAATAGAGATTAAAAAAAGGTAAATGGAATACATATATACAGTGGTGGTCAAAATTGTGGACACTTTTTTAAATTGCAATGTTTTTTAAGTTTATTCTTATAGAAAATTTTACGTTTCACAAAATGCAAAGTATTTTATATCATTTTAAAGATAATTTAATACTGAATTCAAATAAATAGACATAATTCATGTATTTGAAACGTAAAAAAAGTTATGCTGCAATAACTATCGATATACATTAAATACTGATCATAGCAGTGAGTCATCAGAATTTAGTGGGGTAGCATTTATTTTTAATTACAGCTTCACATCAATGTTTCATTCAGCTAAAAAAGTTTTACGCTCTTTTTTCGTTATTACATGATGCCAGGAAAAAATTATATCCTGAATTATTTCATTTTTATGTCATGGGTACCTCATTCGGACAAGAGTTTCCAAACGGTGCCACAAGTTTTCGATAGGATTGAGGTCAGGAACTGTTCCCTGGCCAGGACAATGACTCAATGATTTTAGAACGTTACCAGTCATTCAAGTACTTTACTGTGTATCAAAGAGCAGAATTTTGCTGAAAAATAAATGAAGTATTGTTGGTAAATACATCCCTGATGCAAGGCAGAAGTTTGGGTTCTAGAATGGTGTCGATGCATTTCATGACATTCCGTGTCCCATCGATGATATGAAGACGACTGATACAATCTGCTGATATGCGTGACTAAGTGATAAAACTATGTAGGTACTTACAGTTGCCTGGATGCAGTCAGGATGTAGCATTTCTGCTATTTTACGTCTTACACATTTTAGGCCATCACTACCGAATAACGATATTTTAATTCCGTCCCTCCATATAACTTGGAACTAATAGTCATTTGTCCAATTAATGTGTTCCATTGTCCACTGTAGTTCTTTTAGCGCAGCTGGGAACTGAGATACGGCTTTTTTCGTGGAATTCTATCTTTTAGTCTTACATCTGCTAATCTACTCCTGGTTGTTTTTGAACTGACAGAAACAGCAGCATCAATCAGATCACTTCTGATGGCTGTCCATAAAATTTTTTTATCTCTGAAAAAAAGTATGTTTGTTCTTCTGTCATAAACAAATGTGGTGCAGCTTTTCCGGCGTTTTCTGCTTTTTTTTATTAAATTTGTCTCCTGACATCGTAAACAAAACTTTAGTCACCAGATGTAGTCACTGAATTACCCACCTGTTATGTACTTTTAACATAAGAAATACCACTTTCTCTTCTCACATGTGTCCAATTTACTCTTTTATTTGATGCCATTGCTTTTTGACTAAATATGATTGTTGTCCTCCTCAGGAAACAGCCCTGACCTCAATCCTATCGAAAACGCGTGGCACCGTTTGAAAACTCTTGTCCGAATAAGGTACTCATGAAATAAAAACGAACTAATTGAGAATATAACTGTTTCCTGCCATCATGTAATAACGAATAAGGAGATTATAACTTTTTTTTAGCTCAATGAAATATTGATGTGAAGCTGTAATTAAAAAAATAAAGACTACCTCACTAAGTTTTGTTAACTCACTGCTATCATCAGTATCTAATGTACACTAGCTAGGAAAAGTCTCCGTTCACGTACTATTGCTTACATGAACAACGAAAAAAAAATTAAAACTAGAATTAAATTTTTTTTAACTATATTTTATTTAGTTCATTTTAAGTATTCTGAATAATAAAAGTAAATTTGGTTTGCCTTCATAGATTTTAAAATAAAGACAGGTTTGTAGCGATACTAACAAAAATCAAGTAGAAAAAGTCTGTGTTCACTATTTAGTTGCAACTATAAATTATTTAAAAAGGGAATAATGAGCTATTTAGTTGCTGGTTGGATAACCTCATCATTTAAGAATCTCCTGCAGTCATTTCAGCATTGAACTAGCAAATCTGGTGGTTTCTTCAGCGCTTATCTTCTCCCATTGGTCCTTAGGAACACTGATCAGTATATCCTTGATAGATACATTGTGTTGACGAGTCCTATATTCCAGCAAATCTCATAGGTGTTCTGTAGGATTCAGATCAGATGACTGCGGGGCCACGTGCAGTTGATTTGGGACATTATACAAGAGCCAACGCTTCACAATCTCAGCGGTGTGCTTAGGATCGTTGTCGTGTTGGAAACGAAACGATTATCTTAAGCCGAGTTTGTTGGCACTTTCCTTTAAAATGTTTTTTAGGACATCAAAGTAATCATATTTGCTCATAATTGATTCTATATACTCCAACTTGCCAACACCATTGCTCGCCATGTAACCCCACACGATGATTCCACCGCCGCCGTGCTTTACCGTTGGTACTAAATGCTCTTTTTGAAGCACTGTGCAAGGTTTTCTCCAGACTATTTTACGACCTTTTACGCCAAAGATGCAAAAATTTCCCTTATCAGGGAATATTACTGTCCTCCAGAGTTTTATGTATATAATCTTTTGCAAAAGCTATCTGCTTAAGCTGGTTGGTCATTGAAATATAAGGTTTTTTAGGAACTACTCGACTACGGTATCCAGCCTTTTTCAAGATTTTTCTTGCAGTATCAACCCAAATATTTTTGTTAAACATCTCGTGAATGTTGTTGCTGTTTGAGTTGCAGTCAAACACGGATTTTTTTCCCCCATTGATGTCATCTTCGTTTTTCTCTGATTGTGAGTTTAGATGGACGACTTAAACAAGGGTTGGATGTGTAAATGTTGTAGATTTAAAGTTATAAATAACATGCTGGATAGATGAATACTGCCGTCCAACGGATCTGGCTATAATATTCCGATGACTTTTTTTCCTCTTTTTACATTTTCACAATGATTTTACTCTCACAGATACTTATTTCCTTCTTTTTATTATCTATGTTCTAGACTTACTTCGTATCTCACAAAACGTAAGCATTATTTCGTCACAATTTTCTTAAGTTATTTTACTTGATAACTGAATGCAAAAACTCTGTTAACCTATAACGCCGGCTGATACAAATTTCGAGAACCAAGAATATTCAAATAGTGAATGCAGACTTTTTCTGCCTACTATTTGTGTGTTTTGCTACAAAACTCCCGTTATCCTAAATAGTTTTAATTCAAAATTAATGAATTCTTGCATGCTCAATATTTAAATAATAGTTAACAAATTCATGAAATTTTGTTAGAAAAAAAATTATATTTCTATTAAATTTTATCTTTGCTGTATGCTTTCTTATGGGTGAACGCAGACTTTTTCTAGCAAGTGTATATCGACAGTTATTGCAGCATAACTTTTTTACATTGCAAATATATCAATTATGTCTTTTTATTTAAATGCAGTATTAAATTATCTTTAAAATGATATAAAATACTTTGCATTTTGTGGAACGTAAATTTATCTAGAAGCATACAAACTTAAAAAAACATAACAATTTAAAAAGGTGTCCACAATTTTGGCCACCACTGTATATATTAGGTTGGGGAAAAAGAAATCCATTATTTTTTAGATAGATGGCTGTAGTGTCGATATCTCGTGAATTATCTATCAAACAAATTCAAATTTATGCTCGTTGTCAAAGTGACATTTCACACTAAAAAATTATTTTGTTGTTTTTTGTTTGGTCCATTCTGTTATGAGTTACAGGGTGTTAAAAATGGAAGTCAATAAAGAGAAAATTCGGTACATTTTACAGTTTTTCTTTGATAAAGGCGAAATTCTATAATAATTCTATAATTGTTTGTGCTATTTAAAACAATTTTTTTTTCTTTTCTGACAGCAAAACTTAGGAGGAAATTTCAGGTATTTTTCTACTTTCTATAGTATTTTTGTATCCTTACAGGCCATATATATTTGTGAAATTACATGAGACTTAATAGCTCATTGATATATTAAACTATATTTATTCAGTTGCATATGTCACTAGATATGAATTTTTCCGATATGGTTAGTTTGATTACATCATAAAATTCCTACCAAGAAAGTTTTGAATTAATATTAACTGGTAG
The DNA here is from genome assembly GCA_019973935.1 of Trichonephila clavipes. Lineage (NCBI taxonomy): Eukaryota > Metazoa > Arthropoda > Arachnida > Araneae > Nephilidae > Trichonephila > Trichonephila clavipes. The sequence continues at coordinate 212,069 of BMAU01019467.1, forward strand.
AACCCCTCTCAGTATAGAGGGCGCTGCTTGTAAAAACATGCGTTGTTGACACCAGAGATCTTGTGTACGTGACCGAGTGCAGACGCACTCCATATTCCATTAAACTTATTATTTAATCTTACACTTGTCTTCGATGATTTATTGAATTTAATTGAGTCTAACGATTGTGATGATATGAAAGTTGATTGATATAAAAGCATTCTACCACTGATAAACTGAACCACCGATGATAGTAACATTGGTGCAACGGCCTGAAATTAATGAAAATTGATGAAATTGATGAAAGAATCATTTTTGATACCCACGACCAAGAGGTTGGAATATCATCGTCGACAGTGAATTCAGGTAAGCCGAATTTTTATTGAAACTGAATTATACCTGAATAGAAGATTAAAATGTCAGAAGATCTCTCAAAATTTAAAAAGAAGCGTACTGCGGTACGTTCTTCGTTGACAAAATTGATAAATAAAATTGAAGGAAAGATCAACAATGAAAATGACCCTGTTGATCAATTTGAAGCTTTTATAGAGCAATTAAATGATAAAGAAAGTAACTTAAGTTTATTAAATACACTAATTGAAGATCGTTTGTCTGTTGACACTATTACTGAAGATATAGAAGCTTCGGAAGAAATTAAAGAGAAGATTATATTTTGCAAAACGAAGCTTTCTTCTAAAATTAGGAGAATAAATTCTGACTCTATCCAGGTTGATACAGTTTCTCGAAATATCCAAGTTATTGATTCCAATAGTTTTGAATGTATGAACATAAATTTACCTAAATTGCATATAAATAAGTATTCTGGAAATTATTCTGAATGGTTAGATTTTTATAATTTATTTGAAAGCTCTATTCATAATAACAATAGACTAAGCAAAGTTGATAAATTTAATTATTTAAAATCATATTTATGTGGTAATGCGCTTGCTTGCATTAATGGATTTCAATTTCTGATGATAATTATGATAGAGCTCTTGATTTATTAAAAGATAGATTTGGAAATAAAAACATGTTAATTAACGCTCATTTGAGCAATTTATTAAATTTAACACCTGTTAGAAACCCTACTGATATTGTGGGCTTAAGAAATTTGTACGATAGAGAAGAAACGCAAATAAGGAGTCTTGAAAGTTTAGGAGTTAAAGGAGAATCCTACTCAAACTTATTAACACCCATCCTGTTGAAACAGATACCCTCGGAACTCGTTTTGGAATTCAATCGTTCTCAAAAGGACGAAGGGTTTGACCTGAGCGCTCTTTTACAGTTCCTGCACTTAGAAATCCGTAGTAGGGAACGAGCTTCTCAAATAAACAGTCATAAACTATGTCATTATTCCCCTCCACCGCAAGACAGAACAAAAAAAATAAAGGCTCCTATTTCCCCGGACAACGCATGAAGCCACCCCCGAATAGAGTACATTTACGACCACATTCATTTCCCACCCCCTGGGAGAAAGTAGAACTTAGAAACCGAAAATGTTTATACTGCAACAAAGGTCATGAACTCGACGCTTGCCGTTCTTTTAGTGCTAACGAAAAGCGAGAAATTTTAAGAAAAAAGGGCTGTTGTTTTTTGTGTTTGTCGCCCGGTCATAGAGCAATGGAATGTGTAAAAAGGGAGTCGTGTCCTATTTGTAATGGGTGTCACCATTTCTCAATATGCTTTCGAAATCGACATGATGACGATTTGTCTCCGAAAAGGGACACTGATAATATAGTTTCAGCAGTAATCAAAACAGATTCTGAGGACATTTTAACAATGAGTGTTATTGTTAATGAATCCAATATTTGTAAACAGCTTAGTGAATTTTGGGATTTAGAGAATTTAGGAATAGAAGCAGAGGTGTCTGATGAGGAAAATATTGATAATGATCTAATGTCTGAATTTGAAGCGGGAATTTCATACCAAAATAAGCGGTATAAAGTTAAATTCCCTTGGAAACCTAACATGAAAACATTGTTAGAAAATAATGAAGAAATTGCTAGAAAAAGATTTCTTAAGTTAAGATCACACGTTTTAAAAATGACAGTTCCTTATTTGAGGATTACAAATTAGTTGTAAATAATTATCTTTCTGAGAAAATCATAGAACGTGTTCCATTTGAAGAAGAAAATCTAAAGCATAATATTTTTTATCTACCACATAGAGCAGTAATACGTACTGATTAAACTACAAGCAAATTGCGAATCGTATTTGATGCGTCATCACATGCGAAATCACAGCTATCTTTGAACGATTGTTTACACACAGGGCTAAATTTTATACCTAACCTATTTTTTCTATTAATCAAATTTAGAGTGAATCCAATTGCATTTGGAGCTGACATAAAAATGGCATTTTTGATGATTGAGATAGACGAAAGTGAAAGGGATTTTACAAGATTTTTCTGGGATGAAAATCCAGGAATTGATTTAGAAAACAAACGGCTTGATATTTTCCGAATGACTAGGGTTTTATTTGGAGTAAAATCAAGTCCATTTCTTCTTGCAGCTACTATAAAGCATCATCTTAAAAAATATGTGGATATTTTTCCTGATACTTTTAACCATCTTAACCAGTCATTGTATGTTGATGATTTTCTGTGTGGAAATGTCAGTGTCCAAGCAGCCTTGACGACCTGCATAGAAAGTAAACAAATTTTGGAAGATGCAAGTATGGATCTTCGGAAATGGAGAATCAACTCTTCCGAGCTAAATCAAAGGTTAAAAAATTTAAATTTTGAAGTAGATGAACATAAAGGGTCATTGAACACGTTGATAGCTTCAAAGGTCTTAGGAGTTGGTTGGAATGAAAAATCTGATACATTCTTTTTTGATTCCAGCGATTTAGGAACATTTCTTTCTAAAAGAATTAATACAAAAAGATATTTGTTACAAGTCGCAGGTCGATTATTTGACCCAGGAGGTAGATTGAAACATTCAACCCTATCTGAATTCCAAAAACATCAAATGATGTTGCCAAAGGCTCATCATTTAACTGATTTAATAATTGAACACTATCACAAGAAATCATTACATTCTGGCTTGCAAACCACATTATATTTAATAAGACAGTTTTATTGGATCCCATCGGGTCAGAACCGTGTAAGAAGAATATTAAATAAATGTATTACGTGTTTTCGCACGAAAACCCAGACAATAAACCAGATGATGGGAGATTTACCACGAGACAGAATTGGGCCTTCTAGACCCTTCGAAAAAGTTGGATTGGATTACGCTGGTCCTATAATCACGAAACCAAATTTAAAAAGATCAAGAGTGACTTTAAAATCGTATATTGCCATTTTCATCTGTTTCAGTACAAAAGCCACTCATTTAGAAGTTGTTTCCGACTTGACCACAGAAGCCTTCCTAGCATGTCTCCGACGATTTATAGCAAGGAGATCCAAGCCATCCGTCATTTGGAGTGACAATGAAACGAATTTCAAGGGAGCAAGAAACATTCTTAGTGAATGGAACGAAATTTGAAAGTCCAACAGAATTCAGCTATTCAGCGCGGAAGAGGGAATCGAATGGAACTTCATTCCACCCGCTTCTCCCCATTTCGGTGGATTGTGGGAAGCAAACATTAAGTCCATGAAACGCATTTTATTGAGGGTAGCGAAATCAGCTATCATGAACTTCGAAGAGTTAACTACGTTGATGGCACAAATCGAAGCAGTTCTGAATTCACGTCCCTTGTCTCCACTTTCTTCGGACCCCAATGATCTTAACCCTTTGACCCCGGGGCATTTCTTGACGAACTGTGCAATTTCATCCTTTCCTGAACCATATACTGCTTCGGATTCTTTGTCCTATCATTCCAGGTGGAAACTCATTCAATCCCTGAGAGACAAATTTTGGAACCGTTGGAGCACCGAATATCTGAAATATCTGACCCATCTTCAGACCTGTTCTAAGTGGAGTGTACAGAACCCTAACCTGATGGAGAATCAGCTCGTTCTTTTAAAGGATCCCAACACCAAGCCCCTGGACTGGCCTATGGGGCGTATTCTTGAAGTATTTCCCGGTAGTGATGGTCTTGTAAGAGTAGTTAATGTGAAAACCTCAACAGGTATTTTAAAACGAGCCATCACAAAGGTAGTGCCTTTATCTATTCCAGTTGATCCTGCATCTGTAGAAAAGAACATTTGAACATTTTACAATTTCTTGAACTTTAACCTTTATATTATTCTATTTACATAATTTCTAATTTGATTTTTCAGTATTATTGATAACTCATGTGATTTAAGAATTGCTAATTTTATTTCAGAATTATTGATAATGCATGTGATTTAAGAATTGCTAATTTTATTTCAGAATTATTGATGATGCATGTGATTTGAGAATTGAATTCATAGGATTTTATTTTTATTATTTCACATTGTATGAATTTTATTTGTATTATTTCACATTGCATGAATTTTATTTGTATTATTTCATTTTGCATGAATTTTACTTGAATTACCTTAGAATTTTAATTATCTTAATGTAAACTCCGCAGGAGTTTAAGTGGGGAGTAATGGTAGAACTCCTCTCAGTATAGAGGGCGCTGCTTGTAAAAACATGCGTTGTTGGCATCAGAGATCTTGTGTACGTGACCGAGTGCAGACGCACTCCATATTCCATTAAACTTATTATTTAATCTTACACTTGTCTTCGATGATTTATTGAATTTAATTGAGTCTAACGATTGTGATGATATGAAAGTTGATTGATATAAAAGCATTCTACCACTGATTAACTGAACCACCGATGATAGTAACATTAACAATTAGAGGATGTTTCACCGCAGATACTGAAAATCTACCCTTTTCTGCCGACTAAATTTTCCTCAAAATTAAAAAAAAAAATTATCTCAACTGAGACGTCAGATGTCTCAAGCAAAAAACATGACAAATTCAATCATTTTAGAAGTGTATTAACATGAAATATTTCTTTTAATACACCTTAAAAATATTTTCCACTTCTCTTCAACAGTACTTGGTACTTTTTCAGAACTTGAACTACACTAACGTACCTTTTAGTTTCAAATTACCCAGTTCAACAATGTACGTATGTCAAATAGATCACTTATATTTATGGAATCTTTTATAATTTAGTTAGAAACGCGTGCATGCTGCTTTTGGCCTTGTCCCTGTTGTGTGTTGCTAAACGAATGAATAAAAAGTTGTGGTGAGACTGGTAGCCGCATCCTCCATCAAAATCAATGCTAGTTCTTACTCCAAGGTAAGCCGAGAGATGTAATACTGTAAGAGAATGTTTAAAAGCACTAGGCTACAACAAAAATAAGTCAAAAATTTTAAGAAAAACCCTCATCAGACATAAAATTCTCAAAACTCCGGTCATTTTTGCATATCAGGACACTAGTCGGACAACACTAAGAAACCAGGACTCTCCAGCCTAATCCTGGTGGCCGTGGTAGCCTAGTAATCAAGGTAACAGACTCGCGGCCGGAGTGTCATGTGTTCGAGCCCAGTACCGCTGAAGACTCGCCGTGTACGGATACGATGCACGTTAAATCTATCGAAAGGTCAAACGTCCTCCCGTTGGTGTGGTAGTTAGGAGAGATGTGTGCCAGCTTAGGTGTCGTCAGTTGTTGTAAATGTGGTCAAACGCTCTTGATGGCTAAGAAACCAAGGTAAGATCTGTAGAGTGTTTATATAATCATCAGAATACAATATGGAACAAAGCCACGGTGCATTGTTTTATTGAAAGGTAAGGTTTTCATATTATCTGGATAGATTATTGGATGTTAAATACACAGAAATAGGAGCACATGGTCTTTAACCACATTGAGATATAATTAACCTGTAAGGGATGCTGTCACACATATTAGAGGTATTATTTTAATCCGCGTAAAAAGTCTCCAGACAAAAATGCCACCTCCATCAGCTTGAAAAGCGCCCTATTAGAATGAAGGATCCATCGCTTCATATGTATTTGCACTTTGTCTTCATCATGTATTAATGTTATTCTGTGTTAATCAGTTTACAAAAATTTTTCCACCCATGTAGTGTCCAGAGTTGACATACTGTGACGTCCCCCTCTCGAAATGAGTTTCACTCTTTCAGGACAATACTAGACTGAGTTTTGGTGCACCTGCAGCTGGGGGCTCATTATCGTTTATTTATCGTCTGGACTTTGGTGCTAGTGAGACTATACAAACAACAGTCTGGTCATACCACTGTCTACGAGATCGCTTCCGAGGCAGCTGATCGACTCACATGGGCCCACCAATGAGAAAGCGTGAGGGAGGAAAATGGACTGCCCCTGATGTTTTAAAAGGCTGGAAAAACGGAAGGAAAGGAATCGAAAAAGACGAGGCGTTTTTTCCCCCGGGGAATCCGAGAGTTTTGGATCGTAATGCTGACGATGAGCCCTGGACGCGGATAAGAGAAAACGTCTTGCGGACTGTACCGAGACAAGCTGTGGAGAGAGCGACTTCAAAAAGGGGCTACCATACTGGCTAGGCACAGAACTTGCGCCTCCCCATTTTCTAAATCCCAGCCCCCAGGACAGCCAATTGGAGTCAATGTTCACTGTACCTAGCATCTCTCCAATCAGAGAGCTAACTCTTAGCTCTCAGCCAAGCCAAAAAACTCAAAAAACTTTCCACCCAGATGAAGCACCATAGCCACGCCTCTCGGATTCCATCGTTCGACCAATCGCCATCATGCCACTCAGCAGAATGGAAAACACCACTTTTGTCATGCCCAGCATCATAGAATCTCACGATATGGGATTAAGGACTGTTTTTACAGTCCGAATGCCCAAAGGAAAACGCCTATTCAACGGCTAGGCACAGAGACTATCAACTGCATAAACTACTTTAATTTAATTATCCTATTGGAGAAAAAATTAAAAGTATTCTTTTACTCCCACAACCTTGCTGTGATGTTTTATTTTTACGCTACCTTCTCACGACGTTACAATACTCATGACTGTTTTAATATATGTGTCCTGTCCTGATTAAATATGACCTCGCAGAGCTATTGCTTCTGTACCCAAAAAGAGAGGAAATGATTTTGGTTTTGTGTGTTGTGGCCTTTTTGTATGCTATCATTAAATTGTTGAAGAATTTCTTACACTTTAGGGTGCCTATGCTCCATCACAAAGCGAACTACTCAATAACTGCCCACTTTTATACCCTTTGTTATTGATGGTAGTTAACCCTTGCAGGGTGGACATACTCTTAATGATCCAAATTTTGAATTAAAAGGAATATCTCTTTAAAGCTTTCTTTATAACATTCGTATTAGAAGATTTATATAGTAATATTATACAATTTTTTTCAAAAATATCGCTAATTAGAGCTGCTAATTTAATAAATTACATTAGCATCGTCGGTTCATTGAAGCTGAAAATATTGCACAACTTTGAGAGTAGAAAAATTGGACGAAACATTTTAAAGCATTTTTTAATACCACATATAATAAGATATATATGCACCTGTTCTGGATGTAAATCAGGGATGCATTTTTTCCCCTTTCAAGTATAAAAATACATTGTACACTAACCATTTTGAATCTGTATAAAATTTTTAGTTCGTATAAACTTTTTTGCACTTCTGTCACCACTCCTTTAGACTGAAAAGGGGAGAGAATTCCTTTCACAAGTGGCCACAAAATTGATTAAAAAGGATGCGCCAAAAAGGAAAAGAGTGCTGTATCAGGAAAAGGAGCGCCAGATTCATCGATAGAATGATAGAGTACGAAGAAGCAATAAAAACTTTGTCCATTTCCAGTACATAAATAGACGCGTGTGAAGAGCGTAGCTTCCACAATATCCTTTTAGCTGAGTTTACTAATTAGGATGAGAACTTGGTTTTTGAGCTCTAGAGGAAGTGGCACATCAGACAGGGCCAGCTCGGGTGTTGTCCTCGTCCTTCGGCCAATGTTCAAAATTGTGAAATCTGTCTTCAATATCCTTCCAGAGCGGATGTTAATAAACACTCAGTCACATAATTCATAAATGAATTTCTGATGATTTATTTAAGCAAGGCACTTTTAAAACTATAACTGTTTTTTTTAATACGTTTACTTCTTAACTGATTGACGTTTTATGGGCTGTTGCCATTCATCACAAGAACAACCAAACTGTATTTGTTACTAGTGTTTTAAGTAAAATATAATACTAAATACTGTGCTACAGAATGAATAGAGATTTCTCAATAATTCTATGATTTTTTTAATTTTCAACATATAGAATGGATGCTTACGATTAAAAAATTAAGATAATTTGATATGTTGGATAGTTCAAAACATCCGATATATGTGTTTCTTTTTTTAATTCCTACTTTTTGTTCACACTTTCCCTGTATATATTTATATATCTTGTTCAAATTCTTAAACGTTAATAAAATACTTTTTATTCATCCACTCAAGTTCAAATACATTTTTTTAAAGTTTTCAGTGGAGGACACTTGATGTTAATACAGTTTTTTCAAATATTCATTCATAAATTTAATTTAATCGATTAACTATTGTTTAAGAGTATATATATATAATTCTCAGTCGATATTATTCCTCTAGATGGCAGCACCATTGGATAAAACAGCCTTTGTTAAATTTGTGATGAAGCTTTAACTTAACCTGAATAATTATATGCTAGTTCGGTGTCAGCATTCCTTTTACAATGGTTTCAAAATAAATTCATACCTGTAACCCCCCCGTTGTTTAGACTCTTCCCATATTAAGAGTAGAGAGACTGTCACTCCCTCTAGCGGACAGAACAATCTTCAGTAATGGCCAAGTTTCGGAACTGTAAGGATGTACGAGCATGCGCTCCGACCCCTTTCAATTCTATGCTAACTATTAGTTCTTTAGTTATGTATGTAAATGTTTGTTTTGCCTAATACATGTGTTTAATTAACTAGTGGACTTAGTAAAGAACCCTTTCCCCACGTGTCCCTTTATTACCTTGCGTCACTCCCCTCATAATTTGGCGTCCACCGCGTCATATACCTCTTTTATTTTCCATTTTTTAAAAAAAAATGTAATTATAAACTCAATGTGGTTAAAAGTTTTTAATGCTAATTTAAAAGATGTTTTGCCATTTAATATTGTGATTCTGTCATAAGTTTATACATATTTTTTTCTTGTAGATTTTTAATAAAAAGTGACTAAAGTAAAATATTTTTTTTGTTGACCAAAGAAGGAATTGACTTAAAAATTTTTTTGTTTGGATTAAGTAAAACATTTGTGATATTAATCAAGCCGGAATTGAATATCTATTTCTTTTTTAATTTTGTTCTACGTGTTCAGTATGTAGTTTTAATGACATGTACAAAACTGAAATAATTTTAATTCAAAAATCTAAAATAAGAATGTTGATTATAATAATACAATTTTAGAATATCTCATATACATCAAACTTTGGTGAATTAAAAAATTTTTCAACGTCAGATATTGAATAATAAGGAGTTGGCTTATCAGAAGTCCAATAACTGAAAAGCATTGCTTTAACTGTTGCTGATATTTGATCTTTAAAATTGTTTTAAACAGGAAAGTTGATGATTTATTTTATCGCACGTTACTCATTCGGGTTGACTAAGCAACATGAAATGCGCTTAATTTTTGCTGAATTTGTAGTTCTGAGTTTCTTACCATACATTAGTTATCAAGTTACGCGTGCTGTTTCAGCTCCATTAGTGATCAACGGCGCGGATGAAAGAAATGTAATGAAAGCTTTCATGTGCAGTTTTTAATGAAATAAATGAGTTGATAGATTCATTAGGAAGTTTTTGTAATGGACTTCTCTCTTTCACAACTCTTTTCATAGATGTTAATGAAAAGGTAATATGCTTTATTTATTTCTGTGATAAAATCTAAAGTAATTCACATAAATTTAAGAAAAATTTTAGTGTCCATTTTGAAAGTCATAAATTGAGCCTTAAATAAGTTAAAAGTACTAAAATTTTGATTTTTGAACACTAAATAAACATTTTTAATATTCATTAAATGAAAACAGGAATAATATATTTTCTGTAAAATACAAGGAATTTCTTTTGTATTTTGTGGTAAATATGTTTTTTTTAAAAAGTTTTTTTTTGTTTTGTTTTACTAAAATTTTCCTCACACATTAGGAAATGTATAGTACACAGTGGAGCACACAAGGATGGGGGAGCCTGGGGGTCCGGACCCCCCCAAAGGCCTTGATTTTTTTCCGATTGATTGTAATTCTAAGTATATAGTACGTAAAATTTAATTAATTACTTGCTATTAATTATTAATTTTATTAATTAATGCTAATTATTTATCCAAAAACTAGTTTTTACTGTGTTTTGTTCCCGAAAATCGACAAAATCAAAAGGAGCATGATACAAGAATGGTGAACTTTCGACCCCGGACCCCCCTTGAAAAATTCCTGTGTGCGCCACTGACAGTACATAAGGTTTAATTTATTGCTAATTTATAATTCTTGATGATAAGTTATCTTATTATGATTTATATTGATAATATATCTGTTAATAATAATTGACAATGTATCAATTTGTATACCACATAAACTTTTTAAAAAATATCAAAATTCTTAAAGTTTATAGTTTTTGTGTGCATTTTGCTGAAAAAAAGTCGTGTACTAACTGGATTGTAAACTGCGTGTGTGAAGGTATATTTAAAAATATGTACAAAAAGAATATTTACGCAGTCGTATTTGGAATAAATTACTTTTTATTGAAATTGCAAAATGTGAAAAATAGTTTTATGTGCATTGTGTATTAATTAATTTATTATGATTTTGTATTCTTAATATATATTGATGGAGAAATTATTCTTTAACTTTATATATATTTATTTTGATGTACTATATATTCTAAATATTTAAAAATTTTAAATAAATATTAGTAAGAAATGAATATAATGTCTTAAGAATTTTTTTGGCACATTCTATTTCTTAAATGTCTTCTTTACTCTTAACAGTTAATAATTTCAAAATATGAAACTATTTTCCAAATAAGTATAATTGCAGTTGAGATAAATTGAATGCATTTTGTGGAGAGGGAAAAAGAAATACTAACTCATCTGTGCTGAATTGTCAATCAATCTTTTTTTATTTATGGCAAGAAACAAACAAACAAACAAAAAATCACAGATATGTTGACAAAATTGGTACATTTCTATTAGTTTCATCAATCACAAATTTTTGTAAAGGCAAACAAACTCGAAAAATCTTACTAATAAATGTTTGGAATATGCTTTATTTACTAATACATTTAATCTTTTATTTAAAAATGAAGTGTTTAATAAATATTTAAATTGAAATGCGTGCATTTTAAATTCTTTATTGTATCTTATAATTATCAAATATGTATTTATCCTATAAAAGAATCTGAATTTAAAACTTTAACAATAAACCAGAATCGTTACGTTTTCTTAAGTAATACGCTATTCTTTTTATTCTCCAAGTAGAGACATTCAATTTAAAAAATAAAATGAAGTGTTAAAATTCATTGAATTATTTTTCAATGTTGGAATCCTTTTTTTTAAAGGGAAACCCTTTTATATATTTGTGTAATCTTTAATACACCATAGCAGTGGCGTAACGTACACCCCCGCATTGCGGGAGGGGGGCCCAAAGGCTATGGTTTCGCAATCCTTTGTAAGATCCAGGTTGGGGCCCAAAACCTGACTTTGCAGGGAGCCCAAATGCTCTCTGTTACTCCACTGCACCATATTTCTCTGATAATTTTAACAATTTTGAGAGCCGTTAACAACTGTTAACTTGTTTTAATTATATGTGTGCAATGAATTTATCAAATGTTGCCACCTTCGTTGAAGGAAATATATTGTTTTGGTTTCGTTTGACTTTTTGTAAATATATGAGCTCGTTTTTTTCTGTTTTTGTTTATTACATTAATTTCCGAAAATATTTAAGAAAATTTCAAAATATAGATTACATGACTTAGAAAATTGCATAATCTTTAATAATTTTGAAATACACATCTTTTGATTTTTCTTCAAAGCAGAAATGTAAAATCAGCTGTAAATGTTATTTCAACATGCAAATATTAGTGAATCGGAATGAAATTTTAAGTACTTTTTCATTGAAGTCAGAATATTTCCTGTTCTTATCTCTGCCCATTTCCCCGATTCAAAGTGCAAGAGAATACAAATTCCAGAAGACATTTTGTTTCAATTCACACACTGTAGCTTGCAGCTTAAATTGTAGCCGCGGTAGCTGAGAGGTCATGGTCATGAACTTGTGGTTGGTGTTGAGGGTTCGAAACTTACTGGCGCTGAAGACCCACCCTGTAGAGGGAGTTAAATATATTTAAAGACTAGGTCTTTCTATTGAGATGATGTGACAATTTGAAGAGGGGAGTATCATCTTAAATGTCGTCTTCCCCACGTGATTAAGGTTCAGAACCAGGGCTTCAAACCGAAACTGAACCAAAAAAAAAATCGGTTTACTTCGGTTTGGTATATTTTCAGTCATTTTGTCACAGGAACCAAGAAATCAATATTTTCTAATTTAACGTCAACTATATAATTATCATTATTGCATGTATATTGCTTCTCTCGATTTCCTGCTTCGATGTTCACTAGTACTTTTCTGTTTAAGTTTCGCACGAAACTACTTGTAGAAAGCAGATAGAATTCAATTGAATGAACTAGAAGAATAAACGTAAAATGTGTGAAATTATTCATTCGGAACTGAGCTGCGAAACTTTTATTTTTGTCGGAACTGAACCGGTATATTTTTTTTCCGGTTGATCTGGAACGAAACAAATTGCGGTTCGAAGCCTTGTTTAGAACTTTGAGACTCGTCGCCTATAGCTTACAAGCAGCTTCACAGTTTATATATATAAAAAACAAATAATCATCTTTGTGTTATGAAAGATGAAGGGAACAGAATGATTACTTTTCTACGAGTTTCCTTCTCTGTGAAGATATGAATACATTAGAATGAAATGAATCAAATATACTTTCAATAGTTCGGTATTATATAAGAGGAAAAGGATCCACTCACAATATACTTAATGTTGATTTAATTTTCTACGTAGGAATGAAAAATTTTTAGTGAAAAATGTCCTTTGGTTTATGCATGCATTCTGAGTTGTATATATGCGAGAACATCACTTTACATTAGTTTGATTATAATAGATGTAATAACAATGCTAATCAGTGGCGTAACGGAGAACTTTTGGGCCCCCTGCAAAGTCAGGTTTGGGGCCCCCATGTTGAATTTTACAAAGGCATCAGTCAGGCTTTGGGCCCCTTTAGAACCCTGTGCCCCCCGCGATGCGGGGGTGCACGTTATGCCCCTGATGCTAATTTGTGTCTTATCAATGCATTCTGTGAGGAATTGTTGGAAGTGTAGCATTTGGATTACTTGGATCGTGGTTTACGTAGGTGACGAAATCTTTTATAGACACGTAAAGAACGCCAATAATAGATGTTGCCAGAATGAGAAATGCGATGATCTTGCATCTAGATGATGGTTTTAATTCAAAATTAATGTACTGTAATAGATCTGGTACCTTCATGATGCTCGATTTTTCTCTTCTTTTATCTAAAACAAATGCTAAATTAAGTCATTTTAAATATAAAATGAGTGATAGTTTAAACATAAATTGCTTTTCAAAAAGTGTTAAATAAATTATCAATCAGTCATTGATTTCTTCATTATCATGAGTGTTAAATATTTTCAAATCGCTATGAAGCGCTTTAGATTATAGCCTACACCAGGGATGGCGAACCACTGGCACGCGTGCCATTGATGGCACGTGACACAATATTTTATCCATAAAGGTTCGCCACCCCTGGCCTACACGATTACGAATTCGGAAGAGTTTGCAAAATAATTTACTCTTATTAAGTTTCATATGTTTTTTATTGTTTGCTTTTATTAGTGAAGTGATTTATCCTCACTTAACTTGTAATTTCTAACGCCTTTTAAGTCATTCATATGCAGGGGCGTAGCTACCGCCGTATCAATGATAAGAATAAACTTAAAACTCAAACTCAGTGATGCAACAACCCATGAGGACCAGGGCTTAATGTGCCCATCCCAGTATACGTGACCATTGGGCGCTGAGGTGCATGAGCAGATGTTCTGATCAGGTGGTCAGTCTGAAGCGAGACCCCCAGTGTTTAAGTCCCCAAGCAAAGCTTGGTACTCATTTATCGACTCACTGTTGTAGGGATGAAAGGTTGATTATAAGAATATAATCATTCGTAGCCCCTATTTGGGGCTACCGAAGAATTTTGATACAGGACCATTCAGGACTAGCTACGCCAGTGTTCATATACTTAACATACGATTACCATTAACAGAATTGTTATATCGTACATTGCATAATTAGAAATTATATATATATATACTTCTTTTACAGTTATAAACCTCCCAAAAATATAGAACTGGAGCAACAATAAAAATTCAATCTGATTGCAGTTTTCTAAATTAATTTCTAATGCCATTAAACAATACAACTCATGTAACAAAATGAAACTTAAATCTTAAAATTATTTATATATTGATGGGAGGCCAGAACTTCCTAATTTAGAATTAGCCCCTGAGATGGCTTGGAATTCGTTTACGAGTTCCCGGACCGGATGTGGTTAAATTCCTTTTTGGTGGGGTGCGTCAAGAAAGTTTCCGCGTTAAGAAAGTTCTTTAAACCCATAAATTGTGAGGTGGTGTAACACTGCGCTGGCCTCTGGACCAATCAGAGACAATTAAAGGGGACAAGACAAAGAGTCCGCTCTAGGATTTTTGTGTGAAAAGTCGTAAAATAAAACGGGACGCACCCCGATTTTACACAGAGAGAGTCGATTCCAGAGCTGCAGACAATCACGAAAATACTCCGGAGACCCCGGGCATCAACCACGTCCATCCCTTGCACTTTCCCTCTCTCAAGCTAAGTTAAATTTTGATCTTCTTGTTGTGAAGTAAATTTCCATATACTTGTGCTTAAAATAAATTTAATAATGTTTAAAAACTATACGATCAGTGTATGATTTAGTGTGAGATGAGTGTTTTAATTTTAGAATTAGTTAATTAATTGTCATGATGCGATGTGAAATTAGGAATCTGGGTTCAAAGTTTTAGAAATCAAATAAGTTTAAAATAGCGTCGCATCAATATCTTAAAATCAGTAGATATACAATTTTTCTGTCTGGGAAATATGAAGTTAATTAAATATATAATAAGAAAATGTTATATTTGAGGATTATATCTCTATATAAATAAAATTGAAAAATCTTTATAGTGATTCACAAAGTTCTTTTTCCTGAGACATACTTATTCCTTCTGCAATATTTTAAAAATAATTTAAAGGAAAAATTTCTTTAAAATAATATTGAAGAATCGTAAGATTTCCAGTCATATGTTGTGAAATATTAATTCTTCAGAAAAAATTGGAAAATTATTTTTCAGGAAATTCATTTAAGTTTTGAAAACTTGAAATTTTTACACATAATACCATTTGAAATTTTTACACATAATACAAGCTATGAAATAATTCATTATCTAAGTTAATTTAAGGGGTAATAAATGTTATTTTATTAGTAAGGAAATTGTATACGAGTAGAAACAAAACCGAAGAACTTCAAGAGATGTGAAATAATTTTTGTGATTACGATTTTTTAAACTTAAATTTTATGGGAATTTTTATATACAAAACTCCTTTAATGTCAATTCATAATACACACGCACACACACACACATTATATAGGGATTTAAAAGATAATTTTTTCGCTACCTAAATTTTAACAGATAGTTTTTTTTATAACTGATATCACAACGGAAATAATAAGTTTTTTTGTTCATTCTTACTTTGAAATTAATTGAAAGAATAAGTTCTTTGAAATTAATTGAAAGAATAAGTTATATACGTTAGATTCTTGTTAAAATAAAGCAATATTTTCTTATATATGAGTTACAGATCATCTAAAAAATTATTCACTTCGTATTTTACAATAAAAATTAAAAAAAAAGAATAACCAAAAATTTCTATTTAACTGCTAGGATTAAAATTTAGCAAATGAAAATAAAAACTTTATTTTTTAAGCTTAAATAAGTTAGGTAAAAAATACTTTGTCACACTTATTAAGAGCATTATATAAGTCTAACTTCCTTTTTAAAAAAAGATTGAAAAGAAGTATTTGACACATTGACGATTTTTCGATGGAAAAAATCCCATTTTAAAAAAAAGTTAAACTTGGAATTTATTAAATTTGGTAGGAATTGCGATTAATGTTACTTACATAACGTGGATGAATACGACTTATCTCATATTCTAAAGTACGGTGACTGGCAGTTTACTGCGAGTAAAAAGCAATAAAACATTTTGGCAGTTTATAAACAGATCTTTATTTGATTTCATAGAGTTGAGATATAGTGATTATAATGATATCATTGATATGCTAAACTTTGGAATTCTTTTTCGGGCTGCATTTTCGAAGCTGTGTTGCTGGATGTTCGAATGGCTTTAAAAATATATTTTATAGAATCGCAATCATTTCAAGTTGATATCGGATTCTTATACACAATTCATTTATAGGTCGACAATAGTATATATATTTTGATTATATTGAATAACTGATTGTTAATTAGCGTTACACTTTGAAGGAAGGTTATTGGCAACGAACCTCTTGATTTTGAACCATGTTTAAGTCATCAGGTGACCAGAGATGATTTTTTACTTTCCAAATTTACAATAGGGAGGCATTGTGCCACGGCAGGTTTAATGTGTAACAGCCTTCCTGTAAGATATTGATTATGCTAAACAGCAATTTCTAAAACACAATAAGTAATTAGCTAAGTTCTACATAGCTGGATTAACTGGAGAACAGGATGGACCTAACATGCGTTTTCAGCTTAAAATGTTCACTTAGAGGTAGAGTGTAAACAAAACCAGTATTTCAAATTTGAAACACTGTTCTTCCACTTTAAAAAAAATTCCGATCACAAATCCAAAATTTTAAAATTTTTAATTTGAGATTATTTTTACATAATATCAAAGAGTAGGACTACAGAATTACTTTCCTCGTTGAAACACGCTTCAACAATGTTATACATTCAAATCGGTTTAAAACACGTACGTTTATATCTCTTTCCCTATTATACTATTAGACATTCAGACTTGAAATTTAGCTGGCACGTGTTTTTTGTTGAGTAGAGATCCGCTAAGAGTGGGGTTTTCGGAAAAAGACGGCGCCGCGGTAGCCTAGTGGTCAAGCGACTCGTGGCTGGCTTGTCATAAGTTCGAGCCCAGTACCACTGAAGACCCGCCGTTCAGGGGAGCGATGCACGTTAAATCTATCGACAGCTCAAACGTCCTCCCGTTGGTGTGGTGTGATAGTTAGGAGAGGGAGGTGCCAGCTCAGGTGTCGTCCTCGTTACTTGACCATGTTTCAAAATTGCGAGGTCCGTCGCCAAAAGCCCTCGTATTGCTGAACAGTGTGACGTTAATACTCACTCATTTGGAAAAGGACTTCTAAGAGGTCTTAAAGATTATATATATTTAAATACACAGTGTGGCAAATAAGTTTTAAGACTGTGTTCGTAAAAAGTAATAGAAACAAGAAATTAATTCCTGCTTTGGTTTTTTTAAAATTTAAAATGGGACCATCAATGCACTTGTTACAGCGATTTATTAAGGAATGGAACGTCTGTTGTGTAAATCACTTTGTGGAAAGGCCTGCAAAGCACGCGTTGAAGTTATGAGTAAGGTCAAAATATCCTCAAAATAACATCCTTTTAATTTCATTTTAAGTTTTGGGAATGAGGAGTAGTCACAGGGTGCTAAATCAGGTGAATACGGAGGATTGTTCAACACACAGACATTATTTTCTGTCGAAAATCGACAAACAACAAGGGAGGTATGATTGGATGCAGTGTCGTGTTTCAACACCAACTGCTTTCAGCCCTATATTATGGACGAATGTGACGAATTCTGCCCATCAAACGCTTTAAAACAGTTAAGTAGTACTGACCTGTAATTGCTTGTAGAGTTAGAACGAATTCTTTGTGGGTAATACCCCTATCATCGAAGAATTTAATAAGCCTTGTTTTGATTTTGGATGGAATTTTCCTTGTTTTGCGGTGAGTTTTCTGACATCCATACCTCACTTTGTCGCTTTGTTTCAGGGTCGTATTGGAAACACCAAGTTTCTTCACCTGTAACAATGGACTTCAAGAAGTTTGGATCGTTTTCAGCAGTTGAAATGATGTCTCTGCAATGTACACTTCTCATTTCTTTTTGTTCAGGAGATAAAGTGTGTGGAACAAATCTAGCACACACTTTTGTGTTGTCCAAATCTTCAGGACACTTCAGGATAGTTCGAATTGTTTCTTTGTTGATGTTTAAAGAGCCTGTCATTATTCTTAATAACGCACAGCGATCGTTTACCACGAAATTTCGCACTTTCTCAATAATTGCAGGTGTTCTAAATGAAATTGGTCTTCCACTACGCTAATCATCGTCTACCGCATCTCTTCCATCCAAAAAACGTTTGTGCCTCACAAAAACGTTTGATCTACTTAAACAACAGTCATCGTAAACTTGTTTCATGAGTAGGTATGTTTCCGATGCTCTTTTACCATGTTTTGCGTGAAATTTGATTACAGCTCATTGTTCCATCTTAAAAAATCATCGTTAATAAAATTCCCTTTTGTAATTAACTCTTGTCTTCTTTTAACTACTTAATTAACTGCGCACAACTTGTTAGCAGTGTGTCAGCAGACCATGGACATTATGACGCATGCACATTTGCACTCATGGCGCCATTATATCCTGGGCTCTGGGGTGAGTCTTAAAACTTATTTGCCGCACTGTGTATATAGGAAAAAAGCGACTTATATATACTTACTCGTCGCATGATCTCTGGAACTATTAAAATTACACATTTCGCAGAAGTGTTTCTTTTGTTCAGTACAGATCCTCTAGGAACATGGTTTAACGTAAATCCTTTTTCAAAGCGGTGTAAAAGTTAATGTTTATACATTTGACTTATTTAATTTTTATATGCTGACTGACAGATGAAAAATATCAAATTCGTGAGAAATACGCGGAAAATACCAGCTTAACCTTGCTCTTTTATTTGTTAAATCGTCCTTTGCATAGAGAGTCTATATATAATTTGTATTCCACTTAAAATTATTCAAAATAGTACATACACACGCGCGCGCGCGTATTATACTTGCGCCTTAAAGTATAAGCACGTTGAACTATAGAATCCGAAATTTACATTCACAAAAGTAAATAAAAAAAGAAGTGTAGATATCCGTGAAGTATTCTTTTAAATTAATTTATTATACATATTAGTAAAAATTAAAAATAAATGTTACATATGGCAAAACAGAAACATTTAAAAAATTTTCTCGAGTTTAATTTTTTTATCTCAAGAATTAGGATTTCATTTTGTTATGGTATTAATAGTATTCTACAGCATTATTGTAAATTTTAAAAATATTTTTATTTCGCAGCTTAGTTTTAATTGAAAATGTCAGATCATTTTTCAAAAAAGTTTTAGTCGTACATTTTGTCTTTGACAATCTTGAAAGCTTAATTTAGGAACATGTCAAATACAGTGCTCTGTCTTTAATATGTTGCTAATAATAATATGTTATCAGGGTGGCTCTAAGGCCGGACAAATCGGACCCCTACCAGGGGCGACAAATTTTAAGGGCGACATTCGGATCCAATTTGAGAAATATTTTTTTTGTTACAAAAAAATCTTATATATTTTCTGAAATATTATTTGGTAGGAATTTGGTATTTGATTTAACGTTTCTTATTTCCTTATTTTGTACTCTGTATGTTTAATGCCAGTTTTCTTTTCTGTGGAAACTTGAAGGGTTCGAGGTGGGAGTACAAGTTAAATCGTGAAATTGGATATGTTTACACTTATTTCACTAGTAACTTGATCCCCAGACCGGAGTGAGGTCACAACGGTCATTCCTTTCACTCATACAATGTCCGCTTTCAGTTATGCAAAAGGGACAGTGGTAATTAGTTTTTGGTAGATAGAGAGCCACATGAAATGTTTTATTTTGGTTTCGAGTGTAGTTACTATAAGTTAAAATACACGCTTGTGATCCCCACCATCAGTAGACTCTTTTTCGAAGAAATTGGCCTGCTGAAATGGGCGATTCCTTCTCTTAAATTTTACTCGTTTCAAATAATAACAAGTAATTATGCTCATAACTTCGAATTATTTGTATTTTTTAAGATTTAAAATAATATATATAATTGCTATGCTCCCTTTTCATTCGCAAAAATTATTCTATAGGTGTATATTTATGTGAACAATTCATCTTTTTTTAAGTTAAATTTTTTGCCTTAGAGAGAGGGGAGGCATTTTTCATTTTTGTCAGGGGTGGCAAAACTACTAGAGCCGGCCCTGATGTTAACCTTATGACTCAACCCAACCCGTCAATTTTTTTTTCGTTTACAAAATATCATTTTAAAAATATTGTTAAAGGTTCAAAAAGTCTAAAACCATGGTAAAACTACGAAAAACACACAGCTCTAATTACACTAACATTAAGAGTATATTATTCATATTTGTATTTGATTAACAGTGGAATCCTATGTTACCGTGTATGGAACTTATACGTTGTAGCTATTTAGCGCATTACTTTGCTAAATATTGAAAACACTTTGCCCTTTTTTTAAAAATATTGTTGAATCTATTGCTTTCAAAATATCAAAATAAACGACTTCTGCTTTAATTTTTAAATTTATGAAAACCGATCTCTTTCAACAATTTTTAAAGGACAAAGGTGGGTGAATTCTGAACTTTTTCTTTAAAAGGAATTAACTTTTTGAATTGATTAGTTCAATGTATAAGAAATTAGTAAAATATTCAATTTGTTAGGAAATCTTAAGCTAATTAAGTTAATTTCGGAATAATTTGAATCGGATTTGGGAATTATGAGAAAAAATAAATTCAAACTAAAAGGGAATTAGTCAATAATTTTAGATTGATTTTTCTGCTTTGACAATGCATTAACATCTGGTGAAGACTTCTGAATTTGTATTGAGTATCGACAAAAATTAACACTAATGACTTCAACAATTATATTGTGTGTCAATGATGATATACAAAAATTATTAGAATGTAGAGAACACAGTTCTCCTGAGTACAGTGCAGTACACTTTCAAGGACGTGAAAGAAGAGAGATTACCTATAAAAAATCGTCTCAATTTATCCTTTTCTAAAGCATTAACAACATTATGTTGGTATATTTATTACTGATTCTTTAGATATTGAATTTTTGATAGATTTATTGGGGATTTCAAGAAATAAAAAGGTTATTAATGTTTTCATGCTCCTTACTGTTAGGGATTTAATATTCCCTAAGTAATGATGTCATTTCTATAAATAACTAGTTATTCCCTTCTCCCGAACACGTGACTGTATTTTCTATAACGCTTTTTTTCCTGTTCTTCTCGGTATATAAAAGTTTGATATTCGAATAATTCCCTCTCTTGTCTTTGTCTTCGCCATGTAGCTTTTGCGTCTTTTTGCTTTTTTTTGTCTTCGTCAAAATGTAATGTCAAATGTGTTTTTATGTTGAATGCAGGGACTTCTTAAGGCATGGGCCCGGGCCCAGGTACTCGCCCTCGGTGGGCGAGTACCTGGCCTTTTCGTTCTCGACTCAGTCTTTATAAGTTCACGATCTGGATAATTTTAATGCTCAAATATTATTCCCATACATATTTTCCAAAAAACAAAATTTCAACTGGCAAAAGTGTTAATACTATTATTATATAATGACTAAGGTATGGTTTCATAGGGAACCAGGGCCTCAGAAAATATTCTTTGGGATCAGGGCTTCAAAATGTTTAAAGACGTCCTGAGCTGGATGTTTTCTGTGTTGTGTTTAAGTTGTTTGTGCGTCTCTACGTGTTTTATAAAACAGATTTCTTGCAATAAAGGACTGCCTGGTCAATGCAACATCAACAAATAAATAGAGATCTAATTAATCTTCCTGACCAGTTGCCAGGGTTACGATATATATATATATATATATATATATATATATATATAGACAAAGAAGCTCCCAACCTCTTTTGTTCTTAAATACAAAAGTATCTTAAAACGAATTTCTGAATTTTGATTCTTCTTTCATCTTGAATGTATATGTATATTCACAAATTTAAAATAAAAGGTGTATAATTAATGTCTATTTAAAGACCGTTTGTTTTTATTTCGTGAGTGTAATTCAGCTAATCCTTTTCTATTCGACTCAACGATCCCATTGATTCCTCGAATTTTTGAATGGGAACTGTTGATAAAGTCGACACTAAAGGCTGTACCTACTCAATATAAAAACATCGCATCAGTATAATAGAATATAAAGTTCAGATTTATTTAACATTACCAGGCCTTATTAATGCTCTAGAATGATTTTCATTTGGAATAATGAGCCAGTGTTTTAATGTTTGTTATTCTCCCAACCAGACAACCTCATATTCTACTGTACAATAGTTTTAGAAAGGCATTAACAAATAAAGCTTTCGTTTCAATACGGACTCCTGCATTTTTCATCATTAATATACAGGGTGAGCACAAATGATGTACAGGATTTTAAAAACCATATTATCGAAACTACTGCACATTTTCCAAAAGCGATTCGTGAATGTAAAGAGAAATATTCCAAATCCCCCCCACCACAATTATCAACAAAATGCAGCATATTTAAGTCACTATGATTAAAAATTCAAATATGGTGACAATGACAAGGAGTTTTTGCCTTCGAGAGTTGCCGCCTGTGAACTTGGAATGCCAGAAAAAGGTTAGAAAATTATACAAAAAGAATTAAATTTCAAGCTGTATCATTCATAACTGATACAACAAATAGCAGAGAATGACAATTAAGCATTTGTTCAGCATTACAAACCACTGATAGAGTGATGTTTCAAAGGGTATGGAATGAACTGGATTACAGATTAGACGTATGCCGTGTAACAAAAGGGTTACAAATCGAACAATTGTAACTAAGAAAAAAAAAAAAACTCTGTATATTTCTCTTTACATTTATGTATCTTCTTCTTCTTTATAAGCGTAACAACCTGTTACAGGTCTTGGCTGCCTCCACAGCTCACTTTCTCCAATTCCAACGATACGCAGCATCTCTCTGCGTGTTTTAAATATTTAGAGTTTTTAAGTCATTTTCAACATCATCTATCCACCTTGTTGGTGGTCTTCCTCTTGTTCGAGATCCCATAGGATTCTTAAATGTGTAAGCTCTGGTCTGGTTGTTTTCAGGGCTTCTCCAGATGTGGCCGAGCCATCTCAATCTGTTACTTCGGATGACTTGAGTAACTTGAGGTTCTTTGTAAAGCCTATATACCTCGAAATTATATCTAGTACGCCAACATCCTTGATCTTTAACAGGCCTAAATATAGTTCTCAGTGCTTTTCGTTCGAAAGTTTCCAGAGCTCATATAGTCTCCAAATTCAGCGTCCAGGTTTCGCTAGCATACAGCAACACAGGCAAAATTAATGTCTTATACACTGCTGGACAATTGCTAAGGACGAATCATAAATTGCTATGTAGCATAACATTAATCGAGTCATGAGGCCTAGTAGGATAAAATATAGTTGCCACACTGTTCAGACATTAGAATAAAGAATATTTATTGTTCTGGAAAGTACAAAAGCTGTGAAACATCTGAAAGAAAAAAAATGTCCATTTGATCTGCGTACGGAGAAATGGAACAATGCATCTAAAAGTCAGCAGGCACCTTAAAGAAAGGTATCAGTACGGGATATGTCCACCGTGGAGTGTGATGCAACATTCCACACGTCGTACCATACTTTGCACAACATTATCCAGCAGCTGTTGAGGCAATTTATCCCATTCCTCTGTGAGTGCACGGATGAGGGTCTTGTTTGTCGGAGGATAGTTTCGACCGGCAACTTGCCTCCCCAAAGCATCCCACACATTTTCAATGGGGTTTAGATCTGGAGAACGCGCTGGCCATACGAGACGTTCAATACCCTCGCTGTCTAGACAATCCTGAACAGCGAGTGTTCGATGACATGTTGCGTTGTCGTCCATAAAAACAAATTTATCACCGACAGCACCACGGAAAAGACGGACATGAGGAAGTAGAACTTCATCAATGTATCGTTGGCCCGTCATAGTCCCATTCGCAACCACATGTAGGCGCGTGCGGCCATTGATCATGATGCCGGCCCACACCTTGATACTGCATGTCGGATTTCGGTCCCTTTCCTGGATATTTTCTGGACGATAAGCAGTACCACTCTCGCGCCAGATCAGTTGGCGTCTACAATCCGATGACAGACTGAACCTTCTCTCATCTGAGAATAGTACGCATGTCCAGTCCTGTTCAGTCCAATTGTGATGCTCACGACACCATTGCAAACGGGCAGTACGGTGCTGTCTGGTCAATGGGACACACACAACAGGTCTGCGTGCGTATAGTCCTCCTCCCCTCGAATGTCTGGCAACAGTTTTTCGGGAGATCTGCTTTTCTGAGGCAGCAAGAAACTGATTTGCCACATGCTGAGCTGTGGTGCGCCTGTTCCTTTTTGCTGATAGGACGATATATCTGTCTTCTGCAGGCGTCGTACTTCTAACACGACCTCCCCCGTGCCGTCTACTACACATTCCAGTAGTTTTAAATGACTTCCACAGCCGTGAAACAACGCTGTGAGCGATGTTGAACTCCCTGGCAACATCTGTTATTTTTCGCCCTTCTTCGATCTTTCCAATAATTCGGCAACGCATAAAATCATCTATGTGATGTCGGGAAGAGATGCCAAAATTTTTAAGTTCGTCTATTAAATCTTTCCTGTAAAACTTTGACTTGAAACAACAACTGTCCACACGCGTCAAAACCTTTAAAGCTCTTATGAACGCTATCACGTGATGAACAGACGTGGGAAAAAAATTTGCATACTCATACTTTTTCTTACTAATATCCCGCACTTATTCTAATTTTCCACATTTTGCTTCCTTTCATTTTGTGGTTGCTATGGATGATAGTGTTATCCGTCCTTAGCAATTGTCCAGCAGTGTATAATCTTAACTTTGTTTTTCCGCTGATAAATTTCGAGCTTTATTGCTTCTTTAGTCCAAAAAAACGATTTTATACGGTTACATTTATGTATCACTTATCGTAATATGTGCAGTAGTTTCGATAATATGATTTTTTTTAAATAGGGTCCATCTTTTGTGCTCACTTTTTATTTTAATATTTTAAAAAGTGTCTTACTGTGCAGCAAACGTCTTTTTTTTCATGGAATTATTGCATTTTCTTTCTAAAATTAGTTTTAAATCTTGATGATTAATTTATAGCTACACATAGTTATATCTAGCATATTCTTATGAAGTTAAATAGTTTTAATTTAAAACAAAATGTGAATTTTAGTTTTTAAATAATTTTTTTGGTTACCGAAATTGGACATCGTTGTTTACTTTCCGTATGACGAATAAATTGGCAGCAGTAATATCGAAAGAAAAAGATGGCGTTTACATTTGCGGCCTTCTGCTACATTGTAGCGTTAATTTTAACAGCATTTTTAATTTTCTTTGCTGTTTTTCATGTAAGCTATGTGAAAAAAGAAACTTTAAAATAAACAGTTTTTAAATTTGTTGTGCATAATGTAAATAATTTTGTATGTGATCATAGCTCAATGTTTTTTTCCAATAATAATTTTTTATCACATGGTCTAATATTTTGACATAATTCTCTTTGTAATTCATAAAAATTTGTTCTAATATGTTTTTCAAAATCGAAGAATTTCATGTAACTTCGATGCAAATTTGCGTTAAGTTACTTTGTAAATTTTTTTTTTTATAAAAGTGTGGTTTGGTAATCATTTCTGTTGAGACAAATACAAACCTTCCAAACTTAATTTTTTAAAGTTATTCATTTTTATATCTAAGTCTTTGGAAAGAATTGTGTAATAAAGTAATTTGTTGCGTTCATAAAAATTCTAAAATTTTGTGTCTTTTAGTAGTAGGAAAGAATTAACAAAATATTATTTAAGTTATTGAAAGTTAAAGTATGTTTTCTCTTATTTTGGAAACATATTTTTAAGTTTATCATTCATATATCTCGAACATTTTATAGTTTTGTATATAAATAGCACAAGTAAGTTTTTGATAATAAATTTTAAGTTGGATAGAGATAATTGTTAGGACAAAATTAGAAAGCAAGATGTACACAATAGATGATAGATGTAATTATAAAATGTCAGTCTATGACTTTTTTTTGCTGAATTTTGTGCATGTCAATGTAATTTCTTGTACTTTGCTTGTTTTAATGCAAGATTGTAAGGTACATATAAGCATGCAGTAAAATTTTAGATAGTATATAATGTCTTGAGATATGCAATTTTGATAAGTTTTTTTTATATATTCATATTTCCAATTTCATTCTTGAATTTAACTATAAAATTTAACTATGGTGTAGTATTTTTGGTACTTATGTATAATCGCAACAATCGCCAACATTGAAGGAAACTTGTGTCAAGTTGGCAAACCCAATTTTACATGTCTCGTATGCGCTGAATTGGCAATAATGTGCTTTGCTTCATATAATATGGCCGATAGGTTATGATTATGCATACCATATTTTCATTCAGTGGTACATAGTTTTGGGTTAAAGTGTGGAATAGGTGGCCCCTTGGCAAAGCTAATTTTTTGGTAACCAGAATCTGTCGCCAAACTACCTATATGTAGTGATAGTTGCTCCAAGAGTAATGAAGTGAAGCCAAAGTAACGAAGAGCAGAATTCATTTTGGCATCTAGATAAACATTGCCAAACCTAGGGGACACCTATTCTACACGTAAACCTAGTTTTGGGTTAACTTATTTTGAGAATATTTATAATTTTTTTTTTCATTGTATTAAATACTTTTGATTTTTTGCTGTATTCAAGATATTAATGAAACTTCTGTTCTTTTTTATTAGGTCATAGCTTTTGATGAATTAAAATCTGATTATAAGAATCCTATAGATCAATGTAATAGTTTAAATCCTGTAAGTAACTTTTATACTTATTATTATATTTTAAATTCTTTTTATTGTAATTGTTACATATATAATTTATATTGTTAGAATAGAATTTTGGGTACTTACATATTAACGTCACCACAGCCAAATTTGTGCTTTATGAATCAGGCCATTTTCCACAAAAATTCTCAGGTTACTTTGTTTTTCAAATAAACACATGCGAGTAATAATATTTGTTGCTCTCTTTTGCTGTTGTTATTATAGCATGATTTACAGGGTGCGAATTTGACTGTGGTGATATTAATATGTAAGTACTGAATTTTGTTTTCTTGTAGTTATAAAATATGTTTAAAGTATATTTTGTATCAGAATTCAAATACAGTAGTACCTTAAACTTGGGCAATAGGTGGGACTGAGACATAACCATGCAAGTCGAATTTGCATAAGTTGAGAGTATATATTTTTGGGAGGGGACGGGGGCCAAGATTTGTCATTTGTTTACACACAGAAAATTTATTGTTGAAAAAAATTGAATCATGAACTATACACCTTTTTTTTTCACAAACACCAGCATTTAATCATTCATTGTTGCATGCAAGCAGTTTAAAGAAACCACTCTTATAAAACTCAGTGCCCTTTATTGCAAGGGATTATTACACAGTCTTTTACATCTCAGAACTGTTTTTTAAGGAATTTTTCTTCACTGGTGAACTTAGATGCTTCCACGTCAAGGAAGTACACCCAATGTTGTTTTTGTTTGTTGATCCAGAAGGGCACCCATTTTATTTTTCCTCCTCCACATTCCATCTTCCTTCATTGTAGAAGCTACACCAGTGACCAACCTTTTAAAGAGACATGATCTGTTCTACGTACACGGTCTGTAAACATTAATGGATGATGGACGTATTAGTTCCATGTACCCATTTATATTTAATAATTACATGCACTTCCGTTAGGGATCACACTGTCACTACACGTCTGCCATCGTGATTTGTATTTAAATTATCCAGGGTATGCTTTTCTGCTATTATTCTCTCTTCTTCGGTGCTCAGCAAAGAAGGCTTTCCCAACAATGACGGTCCTTCCATCAATTAACCAGCATCAAATGTAGTTTCTTACAGTGATTGTTTGCTTCACGTTATATTAAACTTATAAACTTATTTTTGTAAAGTCCCTTGTATTCTAAATTAAATCTTTGATGATGCTTCTCTGATATATGCTTTTTCCTTTCACTCTAAATAAAAAAAAATAAAATTTTACTTCTGAGGTATATTTTTCACAATAATTAGCAGAAGGTACATATTTAATAAAATATTAAAAAACAGGAATTCAAATGCTGCTGTTCTGCAAACAATGAATTAGAAGTTGAATCCTTAAACTTTTCAACTTGCATATTAAACATTTTGTGCATAATTCAGCAATATATTTTGCATTTCTTAAGTTATTTTTAAAGTAAAAAGAAATTGCATCCAGCATTTAATTGATTTAAAGTGAAGAATTTTTCTGCTTTTTTCATGATTGAAATGTATCACTGATTAAAGTATTGAATAAATTGTTGTACTGTTCAGATATCTAATTAGTGATATTCATGTAGCATTTTTCAGACATATTAAGATATTTTTTTCCCCAACTTAATCTGAAAAACAGCAGGTATTCAAGTTAAGAGAAAAGGGAAGGGGCAGTGAGCTTTAACGAAATAAAATGCAAATTTTATTTTGTTAATAGCATGTTTTTTTATTTAAAGGTAAATGCAGCTTTAGAGAAACTAAGTTTCTTTTGTATAACTGTAATTTTTTATTTTTATTTTTTAAATAAAGAAAAATAATTTTGTTAATGAAAAAGCTTTATTTGTTCTTTACATTTAATAATTGATAAAAAAAAATGCCCCATGGGGCACTAGTTGAAGTGGGCCATGCTAAAAAATCTGTGGACGAACACTAAACTTTTCTGTTGTAGCAAATTTAAAACACATGAATGTTATAACTTTTATGATAAAATTATAGTTTTATATAAAATTTACCAGACAAGTATAGACAGGTACCAGACTTGTTGCAATAGAGTATAAAAAATATATAACTTATTCCCTTGGTAACAGTATTTATAGTTGTTTGTATATGATGTACAGAGTAATATATTGTTTTTACTATTGACTTTTTAGCATATTTAACTATATTTAATGTTTTTCATGTTATTTCACATAACTATTTTTTTTCATTTAGATGTACTTCATAATTAAATTTTTTTTATTTTTTTATTTCAGTTGGTATTGCCAGAATATTTTTTACATCTTCTTTATACCTTACTCTTTTTGTTTGCATTTGAATGGTTAACTGTGTTATTAAATATCCCTCTTATAATTTACCATTTTCAAAGGTAAGTAATTCTTCCTTCATTGCATGAAATGTTACAAATTTCTTTTGTATTGTATAACAATTCTTTAACATGAAATTATAAAAGTATTGAAATATAAATTTTGTAATAATGTTATTACTTGTAACATATTTAAATAAAACGGCTTTGGCTTTATACCTGAGCAACTCCTTAAATGGTATTATTTTTTAGAGCTTGCTTTCACTCACAAGATTTAATTTAAAAAAGACTGCATATTATTTAAAGCTGTCTTCGGCTAATGTTAAAGAATAGGATCCAAATTCGGAATATTTTTTCAGATATAAAAGTATTCAATCATTAATGTCCGAGTTGACACATTTTTTCTTTTATAAAATGTACTTTGCATTTTTCTCCTATACCATAATGCTAAATGAGCCATCCCTTTGCATGTTAAAAGAAAAAAACTGATTATTTATGAAACATTGTAAACTTTTAAAAACACTGTATTATAAATAAATGCGAGTCACACTGTTACAAATTTTTATAAAAATTGAGGCATCTTTTCTGTTTGAAAATGTGTTCCGCGTTAAGTTCACGCTCCCACACACATGGTGAAAACAGCCTTAAGATCTTGCGTGAGAGTTTACATTTTTAAGAATTTTGATTTATGCTAAGAAATAAGAAAATCGACTATCCTTTTTCACACACTTTTCTTTATTAGATTTTACAAATAAATAAATAAGGATAATACTTAATTATAAAATATTCAATTCATAACCAGAATCAGGAATTCCTTTTTTAATCATATAGTGAGCAATCTCTGTTAATGTATCTGAAACCATCTAACATTATGATTTTTCTATTTAATGTGTTGATCAGTTTCAAAATATCAAGACATCTTTGTTAGAAATGCCTTTTTTAGATAGTATTCAAGAAATCTCTAAGAGTTTGATAGCTGCATATTTAGAATTTGTATACTGAGAATGAAAAGATGGAAAAGTGAATATATATGTTTTTTCTTATTAGTCAATTCATTGTAAATGTATGTTATGTGCCAATTCTTATGCTGAATAGGATATCATGATATCCTGTTTAGCATAAGAATTGGGCTTGGGCCCATTTAGCTATGGGCAATCAGTGTGACTTAGGAAACTTATCTACACTAATGCAACTGGTCGAAAAAAAATATATAATATCTCATTTTTCTAGTCTTAAGCACTACTTTTTTTAGATGACCTAGATAATTAACAATAAAAAAATATATTTAGACTTAAAAAGAAGATTGTAAATTTAAATTTTAAAATTGTGTATTATATCTTCATAGCTATATGTAGTACCTAATCATGCATTATATGTATACTTTTGATAAATAAGCAATTAACATTAAATTTACTGTACACAGTATGCAGCTGAAAAGGCTCCAGTGGATTCAGAATTTTTGCTGTATGGTGGATTACTTATTTTTAATATCTGGGTTGTAAGAAAATATCTTATGAATGTATAAAATAACAGTACTCTCATTAACTGCCACCATAAAAAAAAAAAAAATAAAGGTAAAAAAAAAAAAAAATTTACCAGAAAGTCTAGGAGAATGGGGTTGCCTTTTGTAGGTATTTAACTATTGTCTAACTTAAAGCATTGTTTGTGAATTTTTAAATTTTATCAATGTGAACATTTCATTATTTGAAAATTTTAAAATGTATATTTATTTCTTTAAGCATGTGATTAATGAATGAAATGTAAATTTCGGGTTAAATGTTAAAGGTTTTGTTTCATTCTGTGTAATTTTTTATTAAAAAATCAGGAGATGTGAATAATGGTTTTTTTCTTTACAACAAGATGGAAATTATGCCCATGAAGGATTTTGGGTGGTTTTCTAGAATTTGTGAATCGATTTGTAATTTGCTATTCTTACGGTTTTGTTGCATTAATGCTTGCACTTTTTGAAAGTTTTAATACCTACTTTACATAATACAGTATAATGCTTTATACGTTTTAGGTATCGAACTAGGCCTGTTATGAGTAGGCCTGGTTTGTATGATCCTACAACAATAATGAATGCTGACCAGCTAAGTCGAGCAATGAAAGAAGGATGGATAAAGTTGGGATTTTACATAGTTTCTTTCTTCTATTATTTATATGGGTATGTGTTTATTTCTTTGTTTTTCTGTTTCATAGTTCATGTGGGTTTTGAATGGAAAAAATAATGATTCCGGCAGAAGAATTATCATATTGTAATGAAAAATAATTTTATCTATTATGAGCAAACTTTTAAAAATAGTTTGCTATTATGCTGCAAAATGTATAAGGATTGACATAGTTTGTTATTCTGCCATAAGCTATGTGTGTATCTTATAGCTTTTGTAATGTTAGAAAATTGTATCCTGTGAGCAATGCTATGTTTTACTTTAAATTTGTATGGAAAAGTGATCTAGCATTTTTCAGTCAGTTCTATTTTAATCAATCTTTTCTAAAACTTCTCGTTATGTTCAAAAACTTGTTTTTCTTTTGTTTTAGCTGTCCAGTTTTTGTATAAATGGTTTGTACTAATAATTCATTAGTTTTTTTGGTACATTTTGATAAGATATACGAAGTGTGGAAATAATGAAATGTGTATGTATATATTTCTTGTGTTTTGTGAAAGAGTACTTAAGTGAGAGATATTTAATTTTTTTTAAAGGAAATTTATTTTAATGAATTATGTGCATTTTCCTTAATTTAAATAATCTTAAGTTTTTTTTTGCCTGAAATTTTGATACGTAATTTAGAAGCCATTATTAAAATAGAAATGTTGAAGATGTTTGTTCAACTAATCATACTATTATTGTATTTTACAATTTTATTTTTTTGATGTAATGATCTTATATGTAAGTGTAAGATTGTTATGCTTTTATGATCAAGTGTTGGATCCTAATTATTGATTTTTAATTTATTGGAAAAAAATGTGTATGGTATATGGTTATCTATGCTATTATATATATAAGATTATCTATGCTATTGTATATATAAGGTTATCTATTTATATGTATATATACAGATTTAACATACTTTTTGAGTTCAACTCGGGATATATTTTTGAAATTAAGTCTTAAAGTTTATTGAAATAATTATTAATTCAACTTTATTTTTTACTAGACATGACCTTTTTCAGAAAGAGTTTGTTTTAAATTATGTCATAAAATTTACCTTGAAAAGTTCTAAATTTTTAACATTTAGCCTTTTAGCACTGACTGCCACACATACATGCCAACACGAAACACATGTCAACCCATGATGTTATGCATACATGTTGGAGCTATTTTCAATACCTCCTACTATCATGCATACATGCCACTACCTGGGAATATTTGAAAAGCTCAGTTTTTTGACAAAAGATGGCATTTTGTCTAAAGGTTTAGATACTTGTAGATTTAATTTATTTGAAATGAGAGAAATATCACTCTAGCAAACGAATTTTGATTTATAAACAAAGGAAAAACAAAGTTTCCGAATGGCATGACTTATGATGTTTTTTTTAAATGAGCATAGGGTTTTTGTTTACAGTTAGGGGAAGTTTTATTTTCACTAGAACATTGGGTATTTGTGTTTGCAGTCTTTTTTAATGGATTAGATCTTATAGAGGAAATTTTTTTCTGTTTTTACCATTACAATTGTGAAGTGTCAAAAATGTTGAACTGTAATTGAAATGATAGAAGTGATACAAAATATTTCAGATATTGATTCTGAGAAAGCCTCTGAGAAAAGCCGTATGCTGTATGAGATAATACTTTTTTGTAATTTGTTTTCTAAAATTCACAGATCTGTGCAAAAATATTTATAAATTTGTATAACAATAACTTCTATGTGCAGGAGTTGAGAATTTCATGCTGTTTGTACGGAATTCTATACAATGTGGGCTGAACAACCAATTCTTAAAATATGTCTACTTTTATTACTTAGAACTTTTGTGAACATATTTTCAATCCCCTTACTTTTTAATAATCACTATCAAAATTACTTTTAGTGTAATCAGCAGTATGAAAACTAACTTTTCTTCAAGTTATATTTTTTTGCATGCTGCAAGATACTTAGCAGTTTCACTTGAACCATTCATCTTTTGTTTGAGCTGTTTCACTTTACATTTCATCAAAATTTAAGCTAGACTTAAATTCCCTCCAAACTAAAATATCTTACAACAAATGGAACAAGTTTCACATTATTGTTACCATTAAATAATTTAGGTTATCCAAAGAAAAAAATACATTATTAAATATAAATGATGAAATACACCCAACTCTTTTTATACAGGATTTTCAAATAACATGGTTCACCAATATACTTTTTTACATGAATTTCTTATTCTAGCACAATGTGGATTTCATTATTACTTTTTTTGCACGATTTTTGGGAAAATATTTGTATATTTTCATCTTGCATGATTTTTTTTTTTTTAAAAATTATGGAACATATCACCAAATTTACTATATGTTGCATGTACTTTTTACACATATTTTTGTTTGTTTTTTAAGGAAAATATCTACCATGTAAAAATAATTATATATAATTCTTAATAGTAATATTTTTTTTTACAACACATTGAGTACCATGTTTATTACAAAACATTTCTTATAAAATTCACGTATATTTAGCTGTTCATGCAAGTTGTCCCTTTATTCTGTAAAAGTTCTATATTTTTATATATAATGGCGTGTGTTTTATTTTTTTTTAAAAAAAACAATGATTTCTAGTTGTATGTTCTTCTTATATTTTAATTTAAAATATCTTATTTTCTTTTTTCAGAATGATCTATACACTAGTGTCTGGTATCTAAGAATCTTTGTAAAATTACATCTGTAAATCTCTATATCAATCATTTTCAATTTGTTCCCATCTGATGTTGATGCCTGTAAAGACTGTCAAATTTCTTAAAAACCTATTTTTCATTTAATGTTCCATTTTTTCAAAGGTTATTACATGTTTCTTCAATGAATGTTTTATGTGAATACATGTTTATTAAGTTGTGATTATATTTTAACAAATTGTCTGTGAACCAGCAATGCTATTAAGAGTATTGATTCTGTTATATGAATTTTAAAACTATCTACATCCTTAGGTATTATAAATTTTATAAATTTCTCTGATACAAAGTACCACTTTTGTTAAAATTTATATACCATAGTAGCAAAATATACTAATATAATTCGATGTAAGACAAGGCAAATGATTCAAATTAATTTAGATGTTTTTATACATATATGTTCTGTCAGTATTATCATGTAACTAAATATGTATTTGTTGCATTCTTTGTTATTTATATAAATGTCATATTCAAAAGTTAATGTGATTTTGTAATGTAAAAAGTACATGAAAGTGTCAAAAAATAATAAAAAAAATTATGGAACTGACTTTTGTTTTTACATAACTTTTTTTAAATAGATTTAAAAAAGTTCTTAACAAATGTCAAATGTACGTTTCATAAAATAAGTCATGATAATTTTCTGATAATGCTTTGAATTATTTAAAATCATGAATAGTTAGTACTTTATTCAACATTTCTGTATAATATGGAACCGTATGAGCATTATCAATTATATATAAACATTGCATTTAAAAAATGGGTAAGTAAAGCATATATATATTAATTCAATTATCTTTTTTTTCACTTCAGTTTACTGTTCATTCAAAATATATAAATGATACTAGAAGTTATAATTTGGCAACATTACATTTTTAAAGGAATTTGAAGGAATATGAATTTTATGAAACATTTTAGAAAGTTTCAAGTTTTAAATTTCTAATAATTTGTAAATTTTTTTTAAAAAAAAGTTTACAGCAAGTAGTTAAAATAAGCATGCAGCTTTGTTGCATGCTTCATTATGTGATATTGAGTGAAAGATATTGTTAAAAGACATTACATTATGTAAATATATTTGTACAATATGTTTTTTTAATACTATGCAATCTAAATTGAACATTTGAATATTTATTTTATGGTATTTCAAATTTATTTTAATAGGAAAAAGTAAAAAATGAGTTTTGAAATATATCGGCTGTTATTGACAACTTTAAATAACATTAGAATTATTGACAATTGGACACAGTTTTCAATTTAAGTGATTTTTGAGAAATGTTTTACATAAGTACAAAAGAAAAAAAAATCCTTTGCAGATGGTTATGTATCATTTAGTTTTATATTGTTTCAATGTGAAATTTCAAAATAAGTTAGCATTTCTGTATAAATTTTCACCATTGCTAGGGTTTTATTTTAAATTATGTTTTTGTATAACATTTGGTTGATGTTTTTAAATAATTTTTGATTTTTCATGCCTTTTAATGCATACATTAGTAGTAAAAATGCAGTTAATTAGAAAGTCTGATTTATTAAAAATTAATAAGCATTTTCCCTTTAAAAGAGAACGACTATAAGCATTTTTATTATTTTATCACTAAAGGATGTTATGCATTACTAACTGTTTTTGATTACTTGTCTGTCCTTGAATTAAATCAAATATTTAATAATCAATATTGCTGAAGCTTGGTCAACTCATCTATATTTATTGTTGTCTGTGATAATTATATTTTAATGTGTACTTAAATATATTATATATCGTTAGAAATTTCTTCTAGAAATAAATGTGGGCATGAGTGGGCTATATTCTGGCATATTTTTGTTTAGTATACTATTAATTTTTTAGTATTTTAACCTTTATTACTTGTTACCTACAAACTTTGCTAATATTTATTGGTATTTTCTGAATAATTATTGAATTGGTATTTTCTCATATTCAATCAAAATTGCTAGAAATTTCATTAGATTCTTAAATCCATCAAAATGACTGATTCTGAAGTGTTTCACTAGCTTGAACTTTTGATGACTATGGAGTAAATATATTAGAAATGTTTTTTTTTTAAATAAATTTCAAAACAATTTTGCTTCAATTTTATGATATACTGTGTGGAAGAGGGGAAATGATGAAATTAATTACCTACTGAGAGGATATTTTTATTATATTTTATCTCTGTAAATATAAGAATGGTATTTTTGAAGCAAATTATTCAGAATTATTTTTTTGTAGGAATAACTGACTTAATAATTAGAAAGCTAATGAACTTAACACAAATTCATTATTTTAGAGTGTTTCCTAGTTTGAAGCAAACCTTGTAAAATCTGTTTAAATGCATAAGCTTTCTGCTGGAATATTTAGGTATTAAAGGTTTCATATTATACTCTATTTCTGCGTTATGTTTTTGATATGAATTTTCTGCTTTAACAGTGCCTAATTCTGAAAGTTGTAATTCTTAAAATAAAATACTACTAATAATAACTGTGCCAATGTATTTTATAAAAAAATGTGTACCTATTTTTACTAAACTTGGAAAATAAGGTATTTTGGAATAATAATACCTTATTCAGAATGATAATTTCTGACTGTTCTAGATATATTGATTAAAACTAATGCTAAACAATTGTGATATAATGTATTTTACCTTAAATGTCTACACAAATTTGGTCTCCCCCCTCATATATCTAAGCAAAAATTTAAATGGTGTGATGCCTCCCAAGTCTTATTTTTTAAAATTTTATTTATCTAATAAATTTTTTAAGATTGGAATAAATCTTATTTAAAAAAGCTATTAATGGCAATGAAATGAAAAAAATCTTTTTTTTTTTTTGTGCAGGCCTACAAAACCAGAAAGTTATTTTCTTGATCAGTTTTGTTAAACTGTAGTTTTTAAGAATACATTTGGATCATTGAAAGAATTGTGTTGACTACCCCTTGTTTTGAATTGAAGCATGTTAGAATTGTGTCCAATTTCTATATATTTCTTCATCTAAGAGGGTTTATCTTTTTTTTTGGAGCTTCTCTATTAATATAAAAACTGAAGAGATTTTGTGTGCATATTATATAATTTTTTTCTGTAGGATACCAAATTTGAACAAAGGAATCAATGTATTTAGTTATGCAAAAGTCATATTTCTAGAATTGTGGATTTGTGTCCTGGTGCTACTGAAGACCCACTGTGTAGAGGGAACTGAGGCACGTTAAATCTGTTGAGGCTCAATGTCCTCCCATTGGTGTGGTGTGGTAGTTAGAAGAGGGAGCTGCTAGCTCAGGTGCTGTCCTCGTCACTTGACTAAGGTTCAAAATTACAAAGCCCACACATTGCCAACGGCTGACAGGTTGCTTTATAGTGCAACCTTAACAAAACTCACTCTCACACTTCAAAGTTTGATTAGGCCGCGGTAGCCGAGTGGTATAGGTATCGGACCGTGGCTTGCTTTGTCACGGGTTCGAGCCCAGTACCACTAAAGACCCGCCGTGTAGGGCAGCGATGCACGTTAAATCTGTCGAGAGCTGAAACGTCCTCCCGTTGGTGTGGTGTGGTAGTTAGGAGAGGGGGTGCCAGCTCAGGTGTCGTCCACGTCACTTGACCATGGTTCAAAATTACGTGGTCCGTCGCCAAAAGCCCTCGTGTAGCTGAACAGTGCGACGTTAATATTCAATCAATCAATCAAAGTTTGATTAACCATATAGTTCTCAGTTGGTGAAAAATATAAATTTCAATTCCTTTGGTTGAATTGTTAGATAACTCTGGGCTATGCTAGCCTTCAGGACTTATTCATTAGAGATGTGTGTTGCTGGCTGATTTGACTTAGGCCAACTTTAATTTAAAATTTCGTGAAATCTCTTTTGACAGAGAGTGAATTAAACCAACACATCAAATTTATTCATTGTTGGGTTTCAAGGTTAGCATCAATGCCAGAAAGGAATCAAAATTTCATTCCTCTTTTATGAGTCATTAAGTGAATGCTTTATTTTGATTATAAAAATGTTTATTTATTAAGAATTTCTTAGTATTCAGCTGAAGATGCAATTAGAACAGAAACTGCATATGAATTCTAAAATATATATATATATATATATACACATAACATTTTTTAAGAATTAGAGATTGAAAATATACTTGCATTTCTTGTTGAAATGTATTCTAAACCAAGAGTACAAATCATGTCCTACCATGATTTTTGATTACATTTGAATATTTACTTTAGAAATAAATCATAAACGAATAAAGAAACACAATATAATTGACATGTGATGAAAACTAACATTAAGATGAGAATATATTAATATGAGATTTATCCTAAAAATTTAGATGTGACATGTAATTCACAAAATTAAAACAAAAATTAATGAGATGTAGCAGGGGGAACTTTCCTTTGACAATTGTTTGAAGTGGTATGAAAATCGTGAGCAATTTCTCTCAAATGTTCATGTTAACTTGTATCTGTAAATAGTCTTTGTATATTTTATTTTGGTGAGCATTCCCCCCCCATAGATAAGTAGTTTTGAAGGCAGAAAAGAAGTCATGAGTGAAAATTTATGCAACTGGGGTGAAACTGTGTGGAGGCTTTATAAAATTTGAGCAGTGATGAGTTGAAATATTTTTTAATAAAAATATTGGGTACTTAAGTATTATACCGTCGACCAATTTCGCCGAATAAAGAGATTTCGCTAATTCAAAAGATGTCGCCAAATCCTGTCATTCTTATCGTTACTGTTTTGGAACATGAGCAGGTTTTTCATTTTTTGTTGCATTATTGGCTCTTCTGATGGAAATCAATTGGTTTACGTACGTATTAATGTCACCGCAGCCGAATTTGCGTCACGATAGCATAAATCCAGCAGAGAACAACAAAAAGCAGATTCGTGTGTTTTTTATTTGGGTAAAAGAAAAAAAGCCATGTATATTTTTGGTAGGAAGTAGTGTGACTCGCGTGGTGCAAATTTAGTTGCGGTGATGTTAATACGTAAGTACCGCGCGCGCGAATATTGCTGCAGTGCAAGTTCGTCATATCAATTTGAAATTTCAAGGCAAGAGTTTCTAAGTCGGGTTTTAAAGGATTTTGAAATATCTTGGATATCATTTGCAGTTATATTGTAACATGAAAAACTAAACTCAACATTGTCGTTAAAGCCCCCAAAGCTTCAATTGCAAATTCTACTGAAAATAGGATCTAGGTTTACTGATTGCGTAGCGTATTTGGTATCTTAATATATATATTAAAATACGTGAAATATTTTTTTCCCATTGGGATTGAAATGGAACTTTTTTTTTTTTTTTTTTTTTTGTTGAAAGGTCTTAATATACTGTATAAGTTATCAGAAATCGTTTTACTACTAATTTTATATTATGCTCATTCTTATGTTTGGCGAAATCTATATAAAAGGATTACTTCCACAAACTCATTGTTGTATAACTCAATAAGGCTAATATATTGCAGTTCGATATGGTAAGTCATTTTCTCAAAATCTCTTCTATTAACCCGTGTAACAGGCAGTGATTGAGCTGATATCATCTGATACAATTAACGGCTGACACGAAGAGCTCCAAAACTTCTGACACACCCAAGCATTTTCTGCACAGTTAGTGGGTGAATGTGTGATTAATGATTTTGAACACCATTTTCTGCGGCAATGATACGAGAGCAACGACACCTTTATTCCCCCAAAAAAAAAAAAAATGTTTGTTCTACCGTCTTTAATGATATGCTGAAAATGTTTTCTGTGAACAACAGTTCCAAATCCTTTAAAAATAAATGTCTTCCATTGAACGGGGGGTAGAGCTTTTTGAACTCTAAATGCTCTTTTCGTTTCACAATTTTACGCATCACAATAATAGAAATAGCACCGGAGCAGCATCTGAATTGTTAACTGATCCAGAGTCCAACAGAATCACTCTTCCGATTCGTTCATTGATTCGATTTTTGACCAGATAATTGAATTAATATACACTACTGGCTATTAAAATTGCTGTACCAAGAATGTGATGCGCAACACACAAAGTTTAGACAACAGGAAGATGCAGTGATATGCAAATAATTAGCTTTTAATTAGTTAATGCAAAGTAGCGCGGTCACTACTTTCTTACCGCTAAAGCGACACCTACAATGTGTTCAAATGAAGAAATTGTTCAACAGGTTTCTTATACACACAAATTGCATTTGAACGTTGTCGTCGTAAAAAGTTGTGTTGCCTCGTATAAGGAGAAAAGTTTACTAGCACGTTTTAGACTTCGATAAAGATCGACCTACCGGGATTGCGGTTTAATGTATTGTTGCTTATGTCAGTCGAGATCTCATGACTATCAGCAGAACAGGGAATCGATGGGAACAGAACGCCATCTCAACGGCCAGCTATCACTAACAGCCGAGAAGACAGACATATTACCCGCATGGACTTAATGGATGATACAGTCACACCACAAGATCCGAGTCAAGAAAGGAAATCAATTGCAAGAGAAGTTTCCGTACGAACAATTCTACGACTTTTGCAGCAGCACGGATTTTCAGCTCGGTGACCAGTTCGGTTACCACGACGCTACAGAAGAGAGACAGGAGCGTTTTCAGTGGCGTGATCAACGACGAACCTAAACGCAGAAATGGCATGGCGTCTTTTCAGACGAATCCAAGTTCAGGGACGTCTTAAGACTGCTTGAGGCCCTGGGCCCCTACGAAAAAGTGGACCCCGGACATCCTACACAAATGTAGGCCCCTCATATGATCCTCAAATTAGACAATACATAGCATACGTTGCCAAATACTCGTACAAACAGTAACCCGAAACAAATAAATGGGCATGACTTACAAATCACACAAACCGACTGCCACCTTTTGACTAAAGGAGTAATGATCATGTATGGTGGTAGAAGCCTATACACGGAAGACGGTCATCACATGTTGCCATATTGTCCGAAATTCCTAGTTTTTCTGAGAATACAACCGGAAGAAACATTTGACCATTGAAATTATTTGAATCATGATTTTATCAAGGTTGTATCGAGAACAGGACGAGGACCCCATTGTATCTGAGGCGCTGGGTCCGGGTCAGTTGGGCCTTGCCTTAAGACGTCCCTGTCCAGGTTTTGTTTACAGTATTATAATGGCCGAATCAGAGTATGGTGGTACCATGGTCGAATGCATGCCGGCAATGAGCGTTACACATTGCCGGCATGCATTCGATTTTGTCATACTGGCTCATCTGAATGAGGGCTTGGGCTGCCATTGGATACATTTCTCTGTCACCTCTTATTCACATTGATCTACCCTTTGAACAGTGGCTGTTGCATTTCTAGTGTGCTAAGGTCCCTTTCTTCGAGCCCTACGGAACGTTACGTTTAAGCAGGATAAAGCACGATCACATGTTGCCGGTATTATGCGGACTTAAAAATGTTTGGTTGCTGCCCTGGCAAACATGCTCTTAAGATCTCTTACAATAAAGAACGTCTGATCAATGAAAGCCGAGCTACTGGCTTATCATCATACTCCAGTCACTATAGTCGATGAACTGTAGCATCGTTGAAGTTTCTCGGGCAGCTGTATCTGTATATGATATCCAACTTCTGTGTGTGTGTTTAACTCAATGGCTGGGTGTAAAAGAGCTGTTATTGCTATCAAAGGAAGTTATTCTGGGTACTGATTTCTCAGGCTCTATGTTTCCAAATCTCTTGAAAATTTAAACACTCGTTTCTTTCAGTATAATTAATTTATACAATAAATATCATTTTTGTTTGTATTTTTTTCCGGTGTAGCAAATTTAATGGCTAGTAGTATATTTTCTACAATATCATCCACTCTTCGAGCCACAGTGTTTGCTGATATTTGCAAATAAATTAACTCCTCTGAACACATTTCTTCGAACTAATTTGGCATCGGTTCGCTACTGAGTTTTTCGCCTAACAGTTGTTAAATTTCGTAAAGTTGGAGCGATAATATTACAATACGATAGTAATAGACTGGACGCCAAAGATCTATTTGGCTATCTAAGAGACCTTTCCTTAAGAGAAATCATGCCAAAAGCGAATAGTGTACCGATTTCAAATATTTCCCATCCCTTTTGTAGCTGCAATAATACAATCCTTGATTAAGGATTGAAGGTTTCTTAGGTTGAATCCTATTTGGTTCACATCTTAACGCTGAATTTTTTTGTCCCCAAACTGGTCGATGAATTTTCCAAAATGGCAACCCTATTGTTTTGGAAACCCCAGTGATTACGCACAATTTTAGTACTATTCCTTTCCCCCCGAAAAATACAGCGTCTAACGTCTATTTCGCTCTTTTTTTACACTAAAATGGAATTTTCATCTGGAAGGAAGAAAACATCCGCATATCCTTCTGCGTGAAGATAATTTCGTTCATTTTTCACTCTAAATTGTATTTTCTTCTGAAAGGAGAAAACTGAATAATTTTCAGTGCCTTGCCGAAAGAAATTTCTATTTCGTTTGTTTTTAAAGCTGCACTTCAATTGTCGTTAGAAAAGATAAACTCTGCATGATTTTTACCCAAAAAACCATTTAGTTTTTCTTTATACGCTGAATTGGAATTATCGTTTAAAAGGATGAGACGAAAAATGAATATTTTTCGCAACAAGTTTCACAGTGGTATAAGAAATGACGAAATTTCCGTTTTTTAAAAGCTAAATTCCAGTCGCGATCAGAAAGGAGAAAATCTGCATGCTTTTCATCAAAAAAGACTGTTCTCTTTCTGTTCATATTACAATTTCCATAAAAAGTTCCACACTAGTTTAACGAATGAAGAAGTTTTCGTTTTTTAGCTAGACTCCATTGTTAGAAAAGAGGTAATCTACACGATTTTCGGTTTAAAAAAACATTTTTGTGGAATGATAGTCCTAAGGGAAGAGAAAAACTGGATATTTTTTTAGAAACGTTTAACCACACGGTTTAATGTTGAGAGAGAGAAATTTGTTTTCTTTCTTTTTGAATCTAAACTAGAAATGCCAGGAAAGATAATCTACATGATGTTCTTTGGTCAGTGTTTTCGCCATTCCTTTTGATCGTTTACACCAGCGATACTTAACCTGCGGCCCACCGGGCCTTTTTAAGGCCCAGTGGGCCTTAAAAAGGGGTCATTGCTCTTTGGCTTTTTTGGGCCATTGCTCTAAGAAATTCATTTATTTATTAAAATTTAGTGGGAAATTCTTTCTTAAAAAATCAAGTGTATCAGTTTTTCTGACCATGTCGTATGTGTGTGAATTTTCCGGTGTAGCATGTATTTTCTGAATAGTGATAATGGACAACAGTGGAGTAGCGACCGTTTTATGAGTGGAACTAATTTTCAACTATATTTCATTTCCTGCAAGCGAAAAATGTTCGAAGAAAATAGATTGCTTCACGACGATTGAGAAGTTAACTATTTTGTAGTGAAAAACAAGCATGGCTCAGTAATTGTTTGATTTGTCACCAAAATGTTCTAATCACACACACGTTCAATGACACTTTTCCTCGAAGATTTCTTTCAAGAGGTGATAGATAAGCTTTCCTGAATAATCTTTACAACAGAAAAAAAACTTTTTTTTGTCAGTGGTAATGTCACAACGGTAACAAAGGCATGCTATGAAATTTGTTATATTATTGGTAATCATATAAAACCGTTTACTGGTGCAGGAATTGTGAGAGTGATTCTTAAATGCTTCCAATTTAGAAAATTGAATGACAAAAATAAAAAAATATAAAAAATAATAATTAAAAAAAGCAAATTATGATTTTTAATATCTTAATCAATTTCCACATTTTAAATTTTCTATGTTATCTTGGTTTTAAAGCATTCCCCCCTTCATTAATTCTCATGTTGCGTCCCGCGTGAAATAGCTAACATATGTATGCTGCCCGTCAGAAAAAAAGGTTGAGTACCCCCCTGGTTTACACTATACTTCTTTTTTTGAAACTCTACTTTCATTCATACACTCCTCAAAAAGGAAATTGACACACCAAGAAAAAATGCAAGTAGAGTCATGCAAATTCCAGGAGCGAGAGTGGTGAGGTGGATATAAAAATGGTAAAAAAAACCCAGACAAATAAATCATAATTATAAATCAATTTATTCAGCATCCAATGTCCCCACCTTGGACAGCTATACAGGCCTCAATTCTGAAAGACATTCCATCAATTAGTCTATTAATGGTTGACTGAAATAACCGTTTCCAAGTCTCATCCACTGCTGTGCGCAGATCATTCACGGTTTGCGCAATTGATCCTCGGTTCATGTCACGACCAATGAGATCCCACAGGTGTTCGATGTTATTCACATCTAGAGAGTTTGCCAGCCAGGGAAGGATGTCAAATTCAGCCACGCTGTTAAGAGTTCACCGTGCAACATGCGGATCGAAAATTTTTCTCTTGCAAGATATGAAAGATAGTTTAAATTAGTTCCACACATAAAACTGTCATTACTCCACTGTTGTCTATCATCATTAACCACAACCGCCACAGATAGAAAAAGAATATCAATTCGCACTCGTGCGACATCGATGGAAAAGAGCAAAATTGATATATTTGATTTCCTGATATCAATTTTTTTACATATAACTCTTAAATAAGTGAATTTTTAAGAGCAAAGGGCACGGTTGATTGATTGAATATTAACGTCGCACTGTTCAGCTACACGAGGGCTTTTGGCGACGGACCACGTAATTTTGAACCATGGTCAAGTGACGTGGACGACACCTGAGCTGGCACCCCCCTCTCCTAACTACCACACCACACCAACGGGAGGACGTTTCAGCTCTCGACAGATTTAACGTGCATCGCTGCCCTACACGGCGGATCTTTAGTGGTACTGGGCTCGAACCCGTGACAAAGCAAGCCACGGTCCGATACCTATACCACTCGGCTACCGCGGTCACATTTG
Source organism: Trichonephila clavipes (assembly GCA_019973935.1). NCBI lineage: Eukaryota > Metazoa > Arthropoda > Arachnida > Araneae > Nephilidae > Trichonephila > Trichonephila clavipes. The sequence goes on from BMAU01019467.1 coordinate 257,015, forward strand.
AACACTCGGAGAGTATTCGAATGTTACAGATAAACGATCACAAAGCAGGATTTTTCCAGAATATGTTTCAGATATGCAACACACTGTAAGACGCGCTATATACTTCAAATAATAAAATATTAATATATTAATTAATATCTTTAATAATCTTTTTATTATTTAATTAATATTCTCAATCCTTAGAAAGTCTTACTGTAAAATTTATATTTGTCAATTTCTCTTTCAAAAGGGTTATTAGTAAATTTCAATGCACTAATAATTTTGTCTGATAAATTAAAATTTTTTATGCTTAATCACCATTTTGTGTGCTGGTGTAAAACAATATTGTATGAGTAAACTTTTAAAACTCTCTAACCCCCTTTTACTCCATAACTATCTCCCTCCCCCGTGTGAGTGAGTGAATATTAAAGTCGCACTTTTCAGCTACTCAAGGGCTTTTAGCGTCGGACCTCGCAATTTTGAAACATGGTCAAGTGACGAGGACGACACATGAGCTGGCACATCCCCCTCTCCTAACTTTCACACCACACCAACGGGAGGACGTTTGAGCCTTGACATATTTAACGTGCATCGGCCTCTTCTGCATGGCGGGTCTTCACCAGTACCAGGCTCGAACTCATGACATGCCAGCCATGAGTCCGTGACAGGGCCGATCCTAGCAGGTGTGCAGCACATGCACCACACGCGGGGGGCCAAAGCAAAAGCAGCCACAAGCCGTGTATAATTCTATCAATCAAGCAAAATGTTTTTACGAATTTCCCAAAATAAAACTTAAAATTTCACACTACATCATTTGGACATATTTCCATAGTTTGTTTGTGGTAAGTAGTTAATTATAACGCTATAATTTTAATTGAATAAGCGGAGATTGCATTTTTAAGTATAAAAATAATTATAATTATTGTACTGTATTGTTTGGAGTGAGTGAATATTAACGTCGCACTGTTCAGCTACACGAGGGCTTTTGACAATGGACCACGTAATTTTGAACCATGGTCAAGTGACGTGGACGACACCTAAGCTGGCACCTCCTTCTCCTAACTACCACACCACACCACACCAACTTAGAAGGAATATTCTTTGAAATCCACCCTTCCAAGATATATGGCAGCACAGGTTATATGATGAGTATTTTAGCGGGGAAGGCGAACAGTTTTGCAGCAGATATGCGTTTTCAGCGGATTGCAAAGATTATTATTTTTGTCCCGAAAAAATAGCTTATGTCAAAATTTAAGTGTCTTATGTTTTTGTATGTTAATGAAGACCTTTGAAAATGATTTGACTATTTATTTTAAGTGAACGGTGTATATAATTTTACAGTGGAATATCTTTAATTAATTTATTATCTCTAACGGATTAAATTTCCCAAAGTGGAGTATTTTGTTTATGTATACCCCTTAATTTTCAATGTAGTGATCCAAAAAAAATATTGCATGAAAAAATCTGCAGTAAATCATAATGCGGTAATTAAAGCATTAACGTGCATCGCACCCCTACACGGCGGGTCTTACAAAGTCTAATAAAGCTCGAGCTATGAAAGTAGCTAGATATTTGCCAATTTGACTATCGTTATCATTTCGCTGTGTTTTTCATTGAATCCCCATTATAGCCATTATAACTTAAGAAACAGCGTTGCTTGCGAATATTACAATTTTAACATGAAATAAATTCAGACAGAGAGTAATATTAATGTATTACACTTTCAGATATAAATTATTCACTCTATTTTAAGCGTTCATTACGCAACACTTTTAACAATGTGTTACTTTTGTTGAGCAGAGATCAGCTTAGGAAGGTATTTTCAAAAATCGACCCTCAGGAGTGTTACGGGGAATTATAAACAAAAAAAAATCCTTTTTATCAGCTATTAGATCTACATACTTAAAATTTAACAAAGGAGTTTTTCTTTTCCTTTTTTTTGTTTAGATGAGATATGCAAAAAGCATTTTTCGTTTAATTTGCAATCCACGTAAAATTAACCCATTAAAAACATCTTTATCCTTCAATCTGTGTTGTTTAATTTTTCAGTTCACCCGTGCGAAGAACGGGTATACCAGCTAGTATCTAATAAGATTAATATTACCAAAGACATAGGAGTGTTTTAATTCAATATGAAAATAAAAAGTTTTCAATTTAAAATAGCCTTGCAGTCAAGAAAAACAAAATAGAAAAAAGAAGTTACTTTTGTGTCTATTTGCATTTTTATTAATTTATTTTCTTTTTACTCTTATACAGGTGCATAACAATGTTAAGTATTAGTCAAAATATGAAACATTGTCTAAAGGGGCGGCACATTAGGTCTTTGCATGCGGGCGGCCGACACCCTACGATCGGTCCTGGTCCGTGACCTTAACCACCAGGCTCCCACTGCCTCCCCCAAATAAATTCTGTAAACATACAAATATATTACTTAATATTATTGATATCTCGATACAATATTTTTCAAAGCTTTATGTTGATACGAAAAAAAAATGTGTTTCTTTTAAATAGGGATAATTATAAAGGTGAATTTATTCATATGAAAAATTATTATAAAAAGAGAAATGAACAAAAAATAAATAATTACTTGTATGCGAAAGGAAAATGTTTATAAAATTTTGACACTTGGGATCTCCCTATTCGGATCATTCTATTCTATCTGAAAACTTGTTGCCTGATTTTTTTTCTCTCCGAATAAAAGTTTTGAAAAATAAATCATTTTTGAAATCAGTTCTGCAATTCCGGATTGACGTGCTCCATGCGAAGTACGTCGAGATGGAAATGCAAAACAAAAGATAAGATTGTGAGCAAAAAGTACATTTTCCAAATTTTCTGACGGAGAATTCGAAATGTGGAAGATGGAACTTTCCAACATTTTTTTTCTTCTTCTTAAAGTTGTTGATTCTAAATTGAAATGCTGTAGTCAGATTGACAATGTCAGTTTTATTTGAAAACTCTGTAGGCTCTCTGCAATAATCTAGATTTTCTACAATTCAAAAATCAAGTTTTTTAAAAACTCGTGCTATGACATTTGCTGTCAGTTAGTCTTGTGACATCAAGAGTAAGGGTTATATTCTTAGAAATATAGAATATGCCAGAAACTTTAAGTCGTAGATCTGTCAGGTTTTGATATTGTAAATTCCTTGGAAAATATATTGACTTCAATCAAAATTCCATTTAAATTCTCATATTGGGATTTATTATCGGTTTTCTTTTGTGGTGTTTGAGATTGGGACAAATATAAATATTTCGGTGGACTTTTCCTGATTTTTTATTAGTACATTGTGTCATTTCTTTTAAAGCGAATTTTGAAAAGAAATTCAAACAATGTAGAAATTACATGTAAGAATTGAATAAAACATCCGTGAAGAAGTTTTTATAACCATTATTTACGGATGTGGAAGCCACACGTGTTTTTGGTTGCGAACTAATGATTGAACATTATCAAGTTAAGCTTGAAAGTTCGAACCTTGGTTCTATTTGCTAGACCAGGGGTGTCCAACCCAAATGACCTTGCGGGCTATTTCGATAAAACATAATTTCGCGGGCCGCACATAAAAATATGTACATTTATATCAGATTTGGAAACCAAAATGCATTTATTGGAGTGAAAATTGAAAGCAGAATGAATTATTATTGTTTTCATTATTTTTCATGTATATAGACACATAGATAATATAATAATGTTTATATAATATAATAATGCAATGATCAAGTAATGTTCAAAATATTCCAGTTGCCATTTTCTTGAAAATTACGGTGTTCCTTTTGAATTGATCTTTCGTTAATCATTGTTGATATTTGATTGTGCTGTCATTCTTAAACGATTAAGTATACATTACCTTTTATCTTAACCATCCTGAATAATTTTTTTAAACTTTAAAAAACATCCCTGACTACCTCTTGCTTTTTGGGCACTCCAAACAGAAAAGGAGGAGGAGAAATGAAAGTTGCACACATAGAAAATCATGTACCATCCATGGTAAAGGATATGCATAATGCAATTCGGAATTTATTATAGTAAAATCAAACGTAACTGTTTGATAAAATATAAATCTATTTTAATCTAAAGGACGTTTATATTATCAAAAAGGATTTATTTTAAAACAAGAACAGGTAACAGGCAAATACATTGTAGATTTATATATATATATATATATATATATATATATATATAAATAAAAGAAATATGTATTATTTATCAAAACAAGAAATAATAGATAAAGAACATAACAAGAAATAGCATAATAAAAATATAAAAGCAGAACATGAAGAACAAAATTATAGAGAAATAAAAGAACTACAAAAAGCAGAACCTAGCGAGTCAGGAAAGCAATTTCGGACTTAGGACCGAATAAGTGGGGTTAAACTAGTTTAAAAGGCGCCAACCTTCCCCTTTGCAACTCGGTAGGAAAATCAAATAAAATAAAATAAACAAAACTTCAGAGTATGGATAACTCAGAGAGCATGATAAAACCAATCACTACTATTATGTAACAAACTCTCCCAAAACTCTTAATGCAGAAAAATCACAAAATCACAAAATAATTATGTAAGAAAAGTAGAAAATGCTAAAACAATTACATAAGAAAAGTATCATTCAAAAATCAATTTAACAAAATTTCTTTACTCACAAAGCTTTTACGAAGAGAAACAAGCATCTTGCCATTAATGAAAGTCAATTATTCACTAAGTTAAAAAATTCGAAAATACATAACCACATCTTTTGAGCTGACTTTTAAACCAGCCAGAAAAGATTTATATATATATATATATATATATATATATATATATATATATATATATATATATATATATATATATATATATATATATATATATATATATATATATATATATATATATATATATATATATATATAAATTTCACCTTCAATAAAAATTTCAAAATGAAAAAACTTTAAAAACCTGATACTTAAAATTTTTTTTAAAAAGAGTCGGCGGGCCGCAACTTAAGTACTGACGGGCCGCTTGTTGGACACCACTGTGCTAGACAAAAGAGTGTTTTGTTAACGTCGCATTATAAATGAACACGAGGTCTATTGGCGACGGACCTCCGTCAAATGACGAAGACGACACCTAAGATGGCACATCCTCTCCAAATTACCACGCCATGCCAACTGAAGGATTTTGAGCCTTAAAAGATTTAAAGTGCGTCCACCCCTCGACACGGTGAGTTTTCAGTGGCACTAAGGCTCGAACTCATGACACGTCGGTCGTGAGTTCGTGACCATAACCCCATTGGCCACATTTGCTGCTCAAGGAATAGGTTATCAATGTTCTCTTGTTGTGTAATTAGGGATTGCAATATCGGACCAAAAACCCAATACTGGTGTATTCGGTATTTTTTAGATCTTAATACCGGTAATAGAAATTTTAGAAAAAGAAAGAAAATACAGTTGTTTCTTTGTTTTATTTGCCAGTTTCTTTATTAGAGAGAGTAAATATCATAAAAATAATTTCTAACTAATAAATTATAACAGTATATAAGGAATCACAAAAAAAAGAAAGAAAAGGAACATCGTATTTACTTTATGTCACCACATTCTTTTTATCACATGAATAGTGAAATCTAACCGAAGTATTATCAAATTATTTTTTATATTATTTAAAGTTATTCTTATTCATTATTATGGGTTATTATTTATGAGTATATATATAATGAATCTGAAAATATTTTGAACCCTAAGTATGATATGCAAATACAATGTGAATAACAAACTCAGCAATTTAAAAAAATATCGAAATATTACGCACTTTGTTCACCACCACAATCTTGTTTTCACAGATATGAATATCAGATTACGAATCCTGAGTGTGTGCAGAATTCGTAATAGAATACTTTTGGCCCGCCTCCTTGGAAGATTCTCTTGATTGCAACTTTACATCCACAGTCTAATTAATTTCCCCGGTTAGGGAGACACACAAACAAAAACGTATACTATTTTGTTATGTTAGTGATCTGTGAACATATAATGGAGACAATTTGAAAAGATTTCTAGTAAATATCGAAAAACCGGTATTTAAACTTGTGAATAGCGGTATTACAAAAGTGTACAAATGGGTCAAAATACCGGTATTCGGTATCCCGCTATTGCAATCTCTATGTGTAAATTTCGGAGAGGGAGATATTAACTCACATATATCATCCTTGTTATTTGATATGATTCAAAATAACGATGGTCCTCCACCAGGTATTCTCCATGTTATTTCTAATGAAACTTTAATTTGAGCCCCAACAACAATAATCGTCATGTAATTCGACAATCGAAGCCCTGCGGCTGAGTGGTAGCGTATCGCGCTTTCACACCACAGGTCCAGAGCTCTGTCCTCGGCTGTGCAACGTCGACGCAGCCTTCCATCCTTTCAGTGGGTCAATAAATGAGTAGCACCTGACCGGCATATCTGCTCATGCTCCTCAGCGTCTAAGATAACGCATATTGGGAGGGGCGTAGTTGGCCTTGGTCCTCATGGGCTGTCGCACCACTGAGTTTAGTTTATTAATTCGTTAATTACGTTTAACCACGTGAGTTTATTTGTTATTTAGAAATTTCCTTTTATAAAGGGTGTTTTTTTAGAGGTATAGAACTTTAAATTGCAATAAAACAACGATGTATCATTCATTCGATTGACATGAATTTTTTTTATTCAAAAGATAATCTTGTGGCATTACATTTTAAATATGATTTCTGGCATACGACTGCCACGGCTGGCTCGGATGTAGTCCAATCTAGACGTCCAATTTTCGATGACTTTTTCCGACATTTGTGGCCGTATATCGGCAATAACACGGCGAATGTTGTTTTCCAAATGGTCAAGCGTTTGTGGCTTATCCGCATAGACCAATAACATTACATAGCCCCACAGAAAATAGTCTAGCGGTGTTAAATCACAAGATCTTGGAGGACAATTCACAGGTCCAAAACGTGAAATTAGGCGGTCACCAAACGTGTCTTTCAATAAATCGATTGTGGCACGAGCTGTGTGACATGTTGCGCCGTCTTGTTGGAACCACAGCTCCTGGACATCATGATTGTTCAATTCAGGAATGAAAAAGATAGTAATCATGGCTCTATACCGATCACCATTGACTGTAACGTTGTGGCCTTCATCGTTTTTGAAGAAGGATTCCACCAGCCCACAACGTGCACCAAACAGTCAGTTTTTCTGGATGTAACGGTGTTTCGACATACACTTGTGGATTAGCTTCACTCCAAATGCGGCAGTTTTGTTTGTTGACGTAGCCATTCAACCAGAAGTGCGCTTCATCGCTAAACAAAATTCTCTTATGAAAACCGGGAACAACGACAATCTTGTTTTGGGCCCATTCGACGAATCTACGCCTTGCTTGATCATATTTAAAATGTAATGCCACAAGATTATCTTTCAAATAAAAAAAAATTCATGTCAATTGAATAATACATCGTTGTTTTATTGCAATTTAAAGTTCTATACCTCTAAAAAAACACCCTTTATCCCGTGTAATCTTTCGTTATCAGTTCTAGAAGCGTTAAAGTAAAAAATAAATTTAAGATCAAGTCGTAATTATATATATATAGATACATAGGCCAATAATTATATAAATGTCGTTTTCTATACTTAATTTGCAACAGAATGTTCTTAAAAATCTGCTCTTTCTTTTTTGAAATATGGAATTCTTGTCAATACTGAGACAGATTTCTGGATTGTAAGTATCCAGAAAATGATTTGTGACAACTTAAATGTGAAAAGATATCTTTTTTTTTTGATGACAAATCCACATAGGTTTCCAAAGGATCAGTTGCATTACCGTAATTGAAAATTATAGAAGGCTATATAAGACAATCTGCGCATAAAAATGTCTCATATCATGGTAATATTGAGCGTTGAATGATTTTTTATCTGAAAAAGTAGAATACATAAATTTTTAAATGAAAGATTTTGAAAATTTATTGCAATATTTAAATTTATTATGTGCCATATTATTTTCAGCAATAGTTCGACGAACATGAATGTGTCTTATGTGCAAACGTAGAATAAAAGATATCTTCATTTTTAAATAGGAGGAAAAAAAGAAAATTAATTAATAGTGTTAAAGGATAGATTTTGAAGAACTTTTGAGGTTTTTAAAGCAAAACACATATAACTATTTTTAAAGTTACCGTAAAATCCGGCGTATAACGCGCACCTAGACTTTCGAGCTGCAATTTTCAATTTTTAGGTCTCTTCGCCGTATAACGCGCAACCCATTTTTACGAAGAAACCTGCAATGTGCGCACGCAATGCTCTTATGTTTTGAAGTCAATTATTTGAGGTATTACTACAAGCGTAGAAAAAAAAATACTATATTTCTAGAGCTACAACATTTAAGTTCATAAGAGGAATATCATTTCTTTTTAAAAAATAATGTTTTGATGTATGTACAAGTCTAATTTTTTTCTATGCCCATCCTTTTTTATTTTTAAAGCTCTCATTTTTATACCCGGCGCACCCATATAACACGCACCCATAAATTTCGATCTTATTTTTTGGGTTAAAATTGCGCGTTATACGCCGGATTTTACGGTAATTGTGAAGGAAGAAAATACCTTGCAAAGTACATTATTTTTCTCAGTGATCATACGATATATTTTGATTATATATTAAGGAATCAAAAACGAACTAGTTTAACCTTTCAGATGTATAAAATTGCTTACAGTGTGATCTTGATTTTCATTATTATTGAATGTAACTTTAAGATTAGACAGATCTTTAAGAACTTGCGTTTAATTGAACTACCCTGTACACATTTTTTTTAATTTATAAATCTATATGAAAATTTTTTCATCTACTCTGTTTGAACACACATTACACATACATTTCAGAAGAAAAACTCCATTTTTAACAAGCAACTTTTAAAAATTAAATGAAAAAAAATTATGTAAATAATTTAAAGTAGTTAACATTTTTACAAATTTTGAGATATTTCTAGTGTTCTAAGAAGTGTTCCTCACAGTTCTGTGCAGGGAATGGTAAAGCGAGAAATAATTTTAGTTTTTTAAATTTCTTTTTGTGACAAATGAAAAACAGTAAAAAAACAACTGCATCTAATTTCGATAATTTCTTAGAAAACGAATTATCTATTCACATAAATTCTTATTCCATGCATAGAACCATCAGATATATTGTTACGAATTTTGTGTAATGAATACTTGTTGTTGCTTATGCCACCTTATCGACAATAACATCGGAATAAGGTTCCCGAAGTTCATCGCTGCAAAGGGCAAGATTTTTACGCTTGTCGTTAGACTTAGCTTTGAGCACCATGCAGGTGACAGAACGATTTGGCTCGGTTTCACCCCAATTTTGAGGGAAAAAACCCTGTTGGTGGCCAGGAGACTCCACCTTTCTTCTTCCACCAACCTCAAGAGATGACTTGCGGCTCGACGGTTATTTAGTTAACCCCCTATGCCGCAGGTACTATATATTTACAAACATCCATGCCTTCTCCGGGATTTGGACCCAGGCCCTACGGCACTGCAGTCAGCGTCACTAACCACTAAACCGGATGGGTGGCAATGAATGCTTAAAATAGTGTAAATAATATGTACCTGGATGTGTAATACGTTAATATTATTTTCTGTTGCATTTATTTTATGCTAATTGTAATATTCACAAGCAACGCCGTTCCTTACCTTATAATGACAATTCAATGCAAACTTGGCGAAATGTTGGCGATAGAGTCAAGTTGGCATCATTTATGGTGATCATGTTAATAACCACATGGATGCTTTTGGAAATTACTCGAGAAATCTATTAACATCCCAATCTATGAAAAAAGTGGATCTTTCTAGAAAACCCATGAAGCTTATAAATAAGTTACTCGCTAAAACTGAGTCAGTATTGTTTAGACTGTTGAAGAGTCGATTAACTACTAATTGTTACGATTGAGCGAGTGAGTGCTTGCAAATAATCTTAATCATTACATATTTATATTTTTAGACACTGATAATTGTGTGTGAGCGCTGTAGAAGTTGTGAAGCCCCTCTGAGATTTATTTTGCGAATTTTACTGTATCCTGTATTTCAAGGATTGTTTTTCGACAGTAAATTTTCATCGCTCCTGGTGAACCGTCTTGCTGTTTGCGTCTGACAGCATAAAATCCTCGAACCCCGGTCTACGAACAATATTACGCAGAACAATCAGAAAAAGTTTCAAAACATTATATGTAACGTAAAAAAAATAGCTTAGAGCATTTTATATTTTAAATACACGATTATCGTGAAAAATGAAAACATAAAAAAAGGTCATTTAAAGTTTTAAAGGGCATTAAAATAAATGAGAGTTAAATGCAAACGCTACGTGCTCTAGTTTCGGTTTTCGCTTCCACAGATTGTTGAATTGAGTTATAAACTGACTGAGATTACAAAATTTGCACACATATTTTGGTATATTGCGCAATAAGGGAACCAGGAAATCATACACAGTTAAAAAATTGATTTTTCAATTTCAGAATTAAAAAATAGTGTGTATTTTTCTGAATCTATAAAAATGTATAACATTTATGTGTTCGTTGATAAAATAACCTTAAAATATGATAAAAGTAACTGACCAAAATGTAAACAAACGCTTACAAATGTTTAGTTTTTTCACTTTTTTCTCCAAAGCATAATTTTCTCCCATGCAAAGTACACTTTTTAAAAAAACTATTGCACTATAGGGGGTGGTGGGTTCCAAATTTTTTATACTTCTATACTGGATACCTGTGTATACAGTGAACCTGTTTTTTTAGTCTAAATAATACACATTTTTTTTAAAAAAAATAGCTTTGTGTGTGAGAAAGGATAAAAAAAAGTTTTCAAAATTACAAAGTTTTATGATTTTTTTTTGAAGAAGCTTTCTTAATATTTTACTAAAAAAAGAGGTTCACTATAGTTTGTGTATTGTTTTATGTATGTGCAAAAAATATTTTACACATATTTAAGTGATGCTTTTTTTTAAAAATGGTTCCTAAACATGAGCATGAATTATGAGATCTCAAAAATTACGTCTAACTTAAATTAAATAGAATTTTTTTCTAACTAAAAATTATTTTTGTATTTCTACAGAATGATTTAATGCGACGCTGGTTTAACTTAAATTATTTAATTTATTCCCATTGAATCTATTTTATAAATACCCAGGTTCTACTGACTTTGCATCGCATTATAGCTTAAGTTTAAACACTAAATCCTTTAAAGACAATAAACAGTACTCTAAATCAAAAAGCCGTTCTTTAAATAACAATTAATTTATTTTGAATAACAATAAGATTAAATTTAAGTTGATGTACAAAGTGACGCATAACAAAATACTACTTAGCTTTTGAAAGAGGGAGAGAGCGACGGAGGGGGTTGACCTCGGGTAGCAAGAGCGCTTCCCGGCTGTGGAGGGTTTATCTGGCAGACGAAGAAGGAGTAAAAAGCCCCGAGAATTCGCGCGCCCACCCTTAAATAGGTCGACCGCACCACTCGGAAAATCATCCGCTTCAAAGTTCTGGCGGTAAATTTTACAATTCCGATTGGCCAACAAGCTGTGCAAGGATACAGCTTCGCCCGCCATAGAGTCCGTTGACCTGAGGCACCCCCAAATTCCTTAGAAATCCGTTTCCTGTAAACAGGGCAAATGTACAAACTGCCGTTGTAACTTTGGGGACCGGCGACCTCCCATCAGATTAAAGTATTTTTATTAAGATCATTAGAAAAATCTAAGCTCTATTGGGAATTTTTAAATATATACACTGGTGTGCAAAACTTAAGCAACAGGTGAGTTTATTGCCATAGCTTCACGAAAAATAATCTGAGAGACATGAAATTCAGAAATGAGGGAAAGTATTATGTACGTAAAGGATGACGAAAGCATCGGCGCTGAAAAAGGAATACAATGCTTACGGCATGGAATCAAACAAAAACAAGCTTTATTGAACGCATAATATCGTGACTCATGATGGTCTATCCAACACGAAGAATAACAAGCAGATGTTCCTTAATATGGTATATGCCCTCTCCTCACTGCATTGGTTGCTTCGCACCGTCTCCGCATACTCAGAACCAGGTGGTGTAACATTTCTTGCGGTAGGAGTACCCATTCTTCAATCAGCATCTGTTTGAGTTGTTGGGTGTTCTCCGGATGATGTAAGCGTGCTGGAATACATCTCTCCAAAGCATCCCACACATGTTCGATGGGATTTAAATCTGGGGAGTACGCTGGCCAATCCATTCGAGTGATATCTTCAATTTCCAGCAGCTCCTCAACAGCAAGTGTCCGATGTGGCCGTGCATTGTCATCCATAAAAATGAAGTCTAGGCCAATTGGCACCTCGGAACAGACGCACATAGGGGAGAAGTACTTCCTCACAATAGCGATCTCCGATTACAGACCCTCTATCGAAAATGTGGAGCTCAGTTCGCCCGTTCAGCATAATGCCTCCCCAGACAAGAACTCCAGGACCACCGTAATGGTGCCTTTCCTTGATGTTACCGGTATAAAACCGCGTGTCCCGATCTCTCTCCAAATCAAAACGCGTTGAGAATCACTTCTGGTACTGAACCGACTCTCATCCGTAAAGAGGACAAGACTCCATTGACAGTTGTCCAGTTTTTGTGCTCTCTGCACCACTGTAAACGGTGGCGTCGGTGGTCAACTTTCAACGGGAGGCAGTGTTCAGAATGGCGGGCGAATAGGCCCCCTTTGCGAAGGCGTCTGGTCACAGTAAACCACGAACACTTGTCGCCCCGTTGCTGTAGAGAGTTGCTAAATAATGACGCTTGCTGACTGCCGTCGGCTTCTTTTTGCCTGCAGGATGATATATCGGTCATCCCCTGCAGTTGTCGTCTTCGGGCGGCCACCACTAACATTTCTAACAGCTGTACCTGTGGTTTGGAACGCTTTCAAAGCACGCGAAACGACACTTTTGTTGATTACGAACTTTGCAGCTACACTGGTGACAGTACGCCTCTCCTCCAGTTTTCCGATTATTCTTCCACGTGTGAAGTCGTCCAGGTGATTTCTTCTAGCCATATTTCATGAACTGATTCACTGGCACTTGTAGCGAAAATGTTGAATTGTGTCTTCGTCCTTCATTTTGTTCTACTGTTGAGCAGTGCGCGCCGACATCACGCGTTTTACGTACGCTCACGTCGCCTCTGACGTTTCGTTCCTGATATTTGCATACGCATGACGTTTCTGCTGACTTACGTGTTCACTGTACTGATCTCCAGGCCTCCTTTTCTGCAATTTCATGGTTATTTGCTAAATTTTTACATTGTTGCTTAAGTTTTGCACACCAGTGTATTTCACAAAAACGAAGAGCCTTATTTTTGGTATTTTACTCTTTCGATCGTGACCTAGTATTCTTAAAATAAGATGGGGAGAAAAAAAGATACATTTTATTTATTTTTAGGGTAATTAATATTATATTAAATTTTTCTTTTCAGTAGAATCTTACAATAAAAGTAAATGTATTATATTTTAAAATATAAATATTTCTGGTTGTGGAAAATCGTGTGAGAAGTGTTCATAGGATTTTATATTCAGTTAAATATAGTATTTCAACCGATGTAGCATGAAAACGAATAAAAATATTTTAAATGAATGATATTGTGGGATGTTTGTTTTCCATACAGATAGTTTCGCAAAGAGATTTCATAGTATAACATGTACTCAAATGTTTAACAAAATCGCTTATGTAGAAAAATATAAAACTAGTGAAATAGAAAATGCAACATGAAACTATCTTCGAAGTTTGGACCGTGAACTATAAGATGGAAAACACTTCTAACAAAGTATCAAGAAATTTCTAAGAAAACTTTTAGACTTTCCAACAATTGCAGTCAAAAGGACAAATAGATTCTTCAATGAAGCGTTTAAACTTCATCTCTAAAACGGTTGAAAGTTTTTCGTCAGTAGAATAGAATTTTTTTCAGCCAACAGCCTGCAAAATTTTTTTATCAAGTGGAGCTTATTTTTCTCCTCGCTTTTCCTTACGTAAGCATATTTGAATATAAATGCTTCGAATTTATTTCGAAAGCAGAAAAAATTGATTCGTGGATCAAATATTTATTTATTTATTTCGTTCCAAATTTATTATTATGAATATATAAATCTTGTATGCATACAGGCTATATGAGTTGATTTCGATTTTCAGTAGCATTATGCTGATTCTTATGTGTATAAAAAGTAAAGTAAAAAAAAAGTTATCAAGTATAGGTAAAGACTCTTTATGCAAAATCTCTCTTTATATCTATAAAGAAGTTTTTCGTGATTCTGTAATAAATTACAAGCATATACAATAATTAAATATTTAAGTATATATAATAAGCAGAAGTTTTAATTTATTCTGAAAAAACACGTAACTTAACTTTCAATCAATATGGAGCAATGTAATTTAAAATAAAGAATTGCTTAAGATATTTGGGAATTTGGTATTTTTTTATTGTATTAAGATATATGACTACCCAAAATTCGTCGTTTTGAAGAAAATTTTCGAAAGTTATTTTATGCTTTTAATTTATAGCCCATACCTTTAAGATTCCCAAACCAGTCTATTTTGGTTCCTACGATAGTTAGAAGCAAAGTTATAGCATAATTAGTAAACCGGAAATTGAGTTTACAAAACCTGAAGTACATCTCTACACAAAGTGTTTTTAAGATATTGAATTGAAATTTTCAGAACATGTATTATTTAGTTATGTCTGTGTTATGAATTAAAATCTAATCTCTGTGTATGTATTTATGTACTTGGTGGCTTTTTTATGAAAAAAAATCATTTTTTAAGAAATCGTGTTTTTGCATAAAGTTTGGCATATTTAAAAAGCTTTCAAAAGCATTACAAATCTTTTAATTCCTAATACATATGAAGATATTATTAACGAGCTGTATAAATATTATTTGAATACATTTATTAAAATTTTGTGTAACTGCAATTTTTCATCAAAATTGCACTAAAGACGACAATTCCTATTGTCTATAAAACTCTCCAGGAAACAGCAAAAGGGTAAAAAAAAGTCCGAATTATAGTTAAACATGAAGCTAAAGAAAGCTTGAGCTATAAATGTGATGAGTTTAAAGAATGTACAATATATTAATAGAAGTATTTCTATATTGTATTAAAATCTTTAAATGAGAATTTTCTGAGAAACTATGTTTTTTTCAATTTTTTGCTTTATGATTTAGTTTTATATCCAGTATCCAGTTACTGAATTGAAATTTTCAGAAAATGTTATATTTAGTTTTATCCCCTGTCTAGACTATAATCTAATCTCTGTGTGTATATTTATGTATTTTATTGCACTGATTGTGAGAAAATAACATTAGTTTTTGTAAAAAATTGAGTTCTTGCGTAAAAACATGATACATTTCAAAAACTTTCGAAAGGATTACTAATCTTATAGCTCTAAGTACAAATAATGATGTTATTTATGTACT